>OMKK01012010.1:3938-33657 GCA_900302305.1 Polymixia japonica | reverse complement strand
TGTGTGTGTGTGTGTGTGTGTGTGTGTGTGTGTGTGTGTGTGTGTGTGTGTGTGTGTGAAAGGGAGAGAGAGAGAGAGATAGAGAGTGCTGAGAGACTGTCAGACTCCAGAATTGGAACTGAAACAAAAATTTTCGGAGCAGGGCCAATAGCGTCTGAACTAAGACGTTAGACGTTCTTATAAACACTTCATCTAATCATCTGTCTCCGTCTTCTCCCCTCAGCACATGTACGCCCGTGATGACATCAGCTCTGTGTACGGTCGCAGAGGCACCAGGCTGTCCCCAACGCTCGCAGCCTTCGTTAATGGAGTGGCAGTGAGTAAAAATAAATGAATAAAAACACAATTTTGGAAATGCTAATCCCTGAACCCATCACCAACACCAAGCCAAACCTTTTTTATTAAACCCTGGGTTGACCCAAACACCAACGCATTTTCAAAAGGCTCTTCTATTTTGTGTCCTAAACAGATATATACATACTGAATGTTGATTGTTCAATTGTAATCTACCAGTGCTAAAATAATTTTGTTACATACCTACTGGTGCTGGTTCACAGTGTTTTACGGCAAAATATTTAACCACTTATCATCAATGATTCTTAACAAGATTGACATTTTTAACAATCATCCCATTGTTAAAAACTGAGTTGTCTGTTTTCTGCAGGCTCACTCTATGGACTTTGACGACACGTGGCACCCTGCCACTCACCCCTCAGGGGCGGTCCTTCCTGCTCTGTTAGCCATCAGTGACATGATGCCCAGTAACTGCAAGCCCAGTGGCCTGGACTTCCTGTTGGCTTTTAACATTGGTATTGAGATTCAAGGGCGACTATTGAGGTTCTCCAGCGAGGCCCACAACATCCCCAAGAGGTGAGGACCAAAGAGCATGAATGGCATTGAGAGAGGTAGCTTAGTTAGCTATATTAAAGTGGAATCTCACTTTATATGTTTTTCAGTCAATAGACTTAACAAAGATTCAATGTTTAAGTTCTATTTTGGACATAAAGCTTAGTCTGATTCGGATCACTCTAGGTATAAGATTAACGTTAGTACTGTATTAAAGTAGCTCTATGAATCTTTAAGGAGATCCATATTTGACTTTGCCGATCTCTGCAGTGTGGATCATTGTAATTTGAAGTCTCTTACTGGTGTCAATTGGGCATGAAAGAGCTGTTATTGTGTTCTCTCTGGTCTCTGGAATAGCAGAGGCTACATGGGTAGTGTGAGCACATTAAGCCAATTGGAGAAGAATATAACTAAGGACTCCATTAGGCAGATGTTTACAGAAGTTAATGCCCAACAAATTGCTTTTTTAGATTATACTGAAATGGCCTAAAATATGTTATTTCCTTTAGCACTCTTGAAATAGACTGTTTTGTATACTAGACACCTTTACTTACAGCAGTCCTGCTATAACACCATAATGACAGCAGGTGCGCCCAATTAAAACACACATTTAGTCAAAAGAGCAAATAGTACCAAAACATCTGACCACAGTCTCTCTGTCCCTCTCTTTTTTTCTCTATTTCTTTTCCTACCTGTCCCCTGTCTCCATCACCAGGTTCCACCCTCCCAGTGTTGTAGGCACCATGGGAAGTGCAGCAGCCAGTGCCCGTCTCTTGTCTTTAGATCACTCCCAGTGTAGTCATGCCTTGGCCATTGCTGCCTCTCTAGCTGGAGCTCCAATGGCTAATGCTGCCACCCAGTCTAAGCCCCTGCACATCGGCAATGCTTCCCGTCTGGGGCTGGAGGCTGCTCTGTTGGCCTCCAAAGGTCTAGAGGCTAGTCCTCTGGTTCTTGATGCTGTCGCAGGGGTGGCCGGCTTCAATGCCTTTTATGAAGACTATGTGCCGCAACCTTTGCTCGTAGCAAAGGATGGGGGCCATAGCTTCTTGCTGGAGGAGCAGGACATGGGGTTCAAGCGCTTCCCCGCCCATCTTGGCATGCATTGGGTGGTAGATGCAGCAGCCTCTGTCCATAAGAGCCTTGTGGGCGTTGAGTCTGGCACTGTCTCCCCTGCCCAGATCCAGGACATCCTGCTCAGAGTTCCCCCTTCCAAGTACATCAACAGACCTTTCCCTGAGTCTGAGCACCAGGCACGCCATTCCTTTCAGTTCAATGCCTGTAGCGCTCTCTTAGATGGGGAGGTAACAGTGCAATCCTTCTCCCCCGCTGCCCTGAGGCGCCCCGACCTGCTCGCTCTGTTGAGCCGGGTTCGCGTAGAGCATCCCCATGACAACCCAGCCAACTTCAACGTCATGTACAGCGAAGTACAGGTGACGCTTGCCGGAGGAGACGTTCTAAATGGGCGCTGTGATACTTTCTACGGTCACTGGCGCAACCCACTGACCAATGACAGCCTGAGAAAGAAGTTCCGAAACAACGCAGGCACAGTGCTTCCCCCGGAGAAGGTTGAGGGGCTGATTGAAGCGGTGGAGGAGCTGGACCAACTTAGAGACTGCACACCCCTGCTCTCGCGGCTGCAGTGAAATCCCAACTATTATAAACACAATAATTATAGTACATTAAAAAAATGCAAAACAGAAAACCAAATTAAAATGAAACTTATTTGTATTTGCATGTAGCAGGAATTTGACCTGTTGTTTGATGGAGACAATAGTTTACAAGTGAACTTTTAGAGTGAAATACGATCAGATTACCATTTACTTACCTAAACTCTGACACCTGATATATAACAATATGCAAATCACACCTGGCAGATGTGTCCCTTGTGGTGCAATAAACCAACTGCACAGCGACATGATTTTACCACATGCCTGCTTTCATGGCACATGGTATTGTAAATAATATAAAGAGTTTAGTTATTCTACAAAAAGTATATTCATTTCCAATGAAATTACAAGCTTACCTATGCTGTTCTTTGTTAAATTATTTTATTGTACTTCTCTTTTAAAGGTATTTTGCTTGTAGCAAAATGTAGTACTTTTACTTTTACAATACATTTTGTAAATTTTTATCTACTTCCTAAGGGACTGGCATAGCTAAGTGATTTTGTTAATTCTGTCTGCCGATGCAGGTCAGCCAGTGTGTTGATATTCTCTCTTTTCTAAATCATTTTTACATTGCTGGCCCGACTGTAAATTCCTCCCAAGAACCTGAACATCTGTAGCATTTGAGGTTTTTGATGGCCAAGAACGACTGAGAAGCGCCACAGAGGGGAACGGCTTGTTGTAATTCCCCCTTCACTATCGAGAGAGACAGAATATCACACATAGCAGCTTTAAATGGTTGTGGTCAAAGTACTGTACTTTATTATGTATATCTATGCTTGACAATGGATTGTGAGGATTTAAATGCTTGATGCTTGTAAATATGAATGCAACAATGAATTAATTGAAGGTATTTTCTCTTTTACATTCAACAACATTTTTATATAAATCTTTCCTTTACATTGTATTATCTTTCTTAAATAAAACTGTTCAAACTTAAATTCTGGGTGACTGAAAAAATAAAGGAAAAGAAAAAAAGAGATCGATTTAAGCGTATTTGTTGTGCTTTGGTGTGTCTCTTGACTGATCAGATTTTTGTTAATCGGTGGCATTAGATGCTTTTGATATGATTGGTTGTAACCCCCACATGCATACATACAAACATATTTGTCTGCACACATAAATTGTGTTTTTAGGTGAGATATCTTTTTAAATTATCCAATATAAAGGCAACTACTTTCACATTGGCATCTCAGGGATTTTTTTTTGTATCTTTTACTGTAAATTGTTGTGGCCCACTCTCTTGCTGGTCCAGAAGAAGGACCTGTTTTCATCTTAATCGACATCACTCCCTTCTTAAAACATCAACATTTGAAGTACTTGCTTCTCGCACCTTTCCTAGCTTTTGTATGCGTAGCAATGACTGTGAAGCTTATTGACTCAGGGAAAACACCCTGTATATGGGCCTGTGTTTAAGAAAATACTCCATGCGAAAGAATAGAGGATTTATGCTTAAAGAAGGGATATTTCCTCATTCCCCTTTCCTTGTTGTCTGAGTCAATATGTGGCTGTAAATGTGTACACGAGGAAATGGGTGCTTGTCCAGAAGGCATGAGGTCTCTCTGTTCCTTGTGTCTGCCCAGGTCAGCCTGCACGGCACAAGGGGGAAACCGAGATGTTTACAGACAGAATCCAGCCCTGTCTGGTGCTAGCCTCACGGTGTAGGCACAGTTGAATCAACAAAACAAATACCCTCCAAAGTGTCCAGTTCATATTAATAAAGCAGTAAAGGTTTTTTTTTATGAATCTTGGGAGAACAAACTGTGCTTTGCCCGGGTATTGCTGCTGTCATCCCATAGTCATGTGTGCCATTTTGTATGGAAGTTCCCTCATGTTTCTTTTTTTAAATATATCTTTTTAGCTTAAAACATATTACAAAGGAGGCCTTTGTTGTGGGACATTCCCAATTTACCAGAAATAGAGAAAACAATTCACCTACAAACTACAGGTGTATAATCCACATTCTCTCCACCTATAACAAAGAATAAAGACCACATTCTAATAGTACAATCTACAACACACTCTAAGCTCTGCAAAGACAGTGCTGTTTCTGTCTCCTCTTTATCTATATCTATGACACGGTTAGTGTTTCAGTGCAACAATGACCATGATGCACTTGATGGGTGATGTGGATGTTGCTAGGGTTTCTGGACACCACTTTTGATATCTTTGTCCTCTCCCATTGTTGACAATATCACGTCATGTCATATCATGTGAACGCCCATTATATGGTCACTGATATAGGTGACAGGTTTATACTGTACCCGTCATAGAGAAGTTCCAATAAATGTATACTTGTGTCCTACATAACATAAGGAAGTGTCCCAGCTGCATTTCCCAAACCCTTTCATGACCCTTTCAATACCTTTGGGACAAAAGACCCAAGGGAAATCCCCTGTCCATTATTCATGGACACTCACTGGGAAATCTTGACACAAGTTTCTTTGCATTATCTGCAAGTGGAATCTACAGTACTTTAAGGAGCCATGTAAATAAATACTGGTTATTGTGAGAGACCTCCAGTTACAAGAATTGAGGAAATTCCCCTCCTCTTTTGTCCAGCTCTGATATTATGATGTAATTATCTTTACATGTTCATATCTACACTTTAAAGTTTGCATTTGTTTATATTATATCTGTATTTATAACACAGACGTCCATGGGAAAGTGAGACATCATCTGATGTCTGGTAATTACTCCTATTTCTCAGAAGCTTTCTACATACCAACTATACCGCCACCCACTAACGTTAAAGGACTCTTAATTTTCTTCTTCTGAGCAGGGCAATGTGATACACGTTGCTCAGGGTCTTGGTGTTACGTTGTGTTTCTGAGTGAGTGAGTGACTTTGTGGTCCATCTTTTCTTTATCCGGTACAGTACTATACAGGACGTGTGTCACGGCAGCAGCGGGCGGTTTTCAGACATATTATAGAAACATTGTAGAAACACAGAACACACTGTGAAAAATGGGTGTGGAAAGTCTTCTTCTCTCTTTTGCATACTTGAGCGCGGAGACACAAACGCACACACAGACACACACCGACTTCCTGTGTGACTGCCAATCCATCGAGATCCATAGTTAATGTGTGGAACTTCATGTTCTCCTTGACAACCCCCCCTTCCATCGTCGTCCTCTAGCTCTCTCCAAAAAGCATACTAAGAGCGGTTATTTATATAAAATAGATTAAATCTAACAAGTGTGTTTGCATGCAAAATAAGGCACAAGGCATGTGTTCTAAATGACCTGGAACACACTTAATGTTGCTCCTAGTAACTGGAGGTTAAAGTCACCCCCAGTGCCATCCATTATTAAAAATATACAATGCTCTACACATATTTGACATAAATATTGAATGAATACATGTAGACCAATATGTATCATCTACTGTCTATCATGTCTTGCACAGTCCCGTTGCAATGTATTTATGCCTGGTCTTCCTTGTGCTCTATGTGCCAGTATGTGCTGTGAAACTCTGCCATAATGCCAAGACAAGACAAATTCCTGTTGTAAATTAAATGTATTTCATCTTTTAAGCCATGAAGTCTTTGTCCTAGGCTTCTTTAATGACCCAACGTAGTATGTTGATGCAGTATTACTCACTTACAACTAACCACAACTAACTTACAATTACTGAGTTTATGGATTTTATTTTCTCACTAAATTACTGATCAAATAATTAAGAATAATCACAAGTCTTTGAAGGTATTTAAATCTATTCAAGATGGGGAAATATTTAATATAAAAAGAACTGCTAGATAAAAGCAATGAAACAAAATATGTGGCATTACATTATTTCAGTTCATTACACATTAGTGTTATATATACACATATATATGTTTGATTTTAACACAAGAAAAACCATTGAAAGCAATATGCAAGGAAGCTATAAGCATATCACTATGAAAATATAATGCAGAGAGCTATCCAAAATTTCACAAATCTGCAAGGAAAAATACTGAAATAACAGAACATTGCATTTTGAAGCAGAACTACAGCGAAGAACATTTCTATTTGAGCTGATCGAGTAACATTACTGGTCTGGAGAGTTTTTCACTTCAGCAGCTGAATAAGGAGTACTTGGATAGAAAACAGTTTCCTATTCACATGCATAGTTAAAATAGCAGCCGCTGGTCAGGAGAATTATACAGTAATAGGGCCTTGGCACGACCAATTGATGTTATCCACCTAAGTCTAAAACTAAAGCATGTGTGGTTGAAACAAATAGTTGCCATTCAGAAAGTCGTAATTTAAACAACTGTACAAAGTGGGTCCACTAGAGTCAGTAGAGCAGGGCACTTAGATATAGGCTCTTTTGAGTACATTTGCCAGAGAAGTTCAAAATTTCCATGTATCTGATTTACAAACAATGCCTTATAAACAACACAGAGGTCCTAAGGGGTCTCCTCTGATGTTGACTGGTTGTAAGTTGAGATTTCAATGAGATTGTCATCTGGATCCCGGAAGTACAGTGAAGTGATGGTCCCCACAGCTCCACTCCTCGCCACCGGACCCTCCTCAATCTCTACGCCACAACCCTGCAGAGGAGCAGGACAAAGATTAACTTCTTGATTGATCACAACCACATATGGCTTTGGGTTTTTATTTTGAAATAGAAAATAGATTGTTAAAAAAAAACACCCACTAGGTTAATAATATTCACAAATTAGGTTAACATTCTGATCCTCAAAATGATCAGGTATGCAATGGGTGAAATACCTGCAGATGTGCAGCCACAGTAGCTAACGGGGTCTTGGTGATGAGACAGAGGTCTGCAGACCCCGAGGTTGGACACCTGGCTTTGGGTTCAAACTCCTGGCCCGCCTGGTGCAGGTTAAATTTCTGCTGCCCAAAACCCAGAGCCTTGCGGTTCCCCTATGTGAGGGAGAGATGGGGTGTGGGTTGAGGAGAGGTTTACTATTGGCTTAAATAAAAGCCAAAGCCAAATCAAAGCCTGCCATCTACTGGATATTCTCCATGACACCAGGATAGGGATACTTCACTTGTAACCTACAACGGTTCCTTATATAAAAGTATGCACATATAACCCTTTTTGTAAAAGTGTAGACTTGCTATACCTTGAAAGTGATCACCTCCATGCCAAGTACTGAGGAGTAGAAGTTGATTGTGTGGGGCACACTTTTCACTGTTAGGACCAAGTGGTCCAAGTGGCTTACTTGAACTGGACAGGTGCTTTTGAATCTGAACACCCCTTGTGTTTGACTGGAGAGAGTCTACAATTGGTAAAACAAGAAATGAGATACAAAAGCTAAATGCAAAATGAATGTATGTCACGGTATTATTTACATTGCAATGTAAACAGTGCCACTACCTGGTCAACTTGAACGTTACATGTCTGGCAAGTATTAGGATAGAGTCGTTCCCAGGTAGTTACGGTACGCCCTTTTCAAAATTCAACCTTACTGAATAAACATGAACCATAAGATTTAAGATAACGCCTTCCTGGATGTACCTCTCGAAATCAGCCACTCACACATTTACAAGTCATTCGGAATAAATGCCTTCACCTCCAACCACCTTTGACCTACCATTTCCTCTCTAGTCTTAATTTGCCATTAGCGAGACTGGGTAGTCTAATAGTAAGATTTGTTGTGTTTTTATTTAGATTGAATACCTTAAATACCTTAAAGTAAGTCCATTGAAAGTGCGACAAACGACTCCCAAATGTCCGAAGCGCCATTGCTGTGCTGTCAACAATGAAAACCGATATAATTATTCTCCACTTCCTTCTTCTTTTTTACCTCCGTAGAATACGATACAACCTTACCGTAATATACAGACTATATGCCCATTGGTGACCGCAAATCAAGGTTCTGTTCATAACCAATTGGTCAAGTTGTAAATAAGTTCTTAGACCAAAGTACTGAATTTAACTTGATATAACGTCCAATGAATTAAATTAAATGTAACTGGTATTCCATTCCCAAACAAACATTCCCTCATTGAAAATACTCGTGGGCTACTAAAATAAAATTCAGGTTTTATAAGGTTTATTGTAAAATGAGCGTCAGTTGATTAGTTTATGACCTTGTCAATTCAAAAACAATGGGCTAGCAAAATTCATACAGATAATTGTTAGAAAATACGTTATATGCCAATGGGGGAATGAATGAGGATTTTTCCAGGAATTTACACAACTAGCAGGGGTGGCTAGTTCTAACATACCCTACCTAATGACAGGTACCAGTGCTCTCCATGACATTCATTGTGCACATGGACCAATGAATCATGCAGTGCAATATGTCTGTGATCTTTAATACTGAAAACACTGGGGGGAAGCCACCTTTCAGCTGCTGAAATTGTTGACTTTCACTCGTGCTTAACACCATCAACAGCTTGGGAAGAGTATATGTGACATAAACTTAAATAATTGTTTCCCTAAATATTACAAATGTACTGTAAAAAAATTCCCCAAACCAGTTTCATCATTTATAGCATCATAAATAAAAGGGAACTGTCTAACTACATACATGTAGAAATAAAAGTATACTGCATGGTGCATGCTCTTAGGGAACACTCACCTATAAATTTGGCTGTTACAATTCCAAATCTCAAACCATGTGCTCCAAAACACAGAGTAAAATGGTACTCTTCAACATGAAATAACACAGTGGGGCTTCATACGGCATGCCTACAATGCATTTTGTAGTATAATTACTTGTTTAATTCAGAAAAGCGGTTAGTTGTAAGTGGGTAATACTCCATCAACATACTGCGTTGGGTCATTAAAGAAGGCCAGGACAAGGAATTCATGGCTTAAAAGATGAAATACATTTCATTTACAACTGTATGGTATCAAAAAATGACAGCTTCAAACCTTTCAAACCTTTATATCCCACAGGGGGGTAATAATCATTGCAAATACATGAAACCGTGAAACCAACAACATGACAGGATGGCATGAAACTGATGCTCTCATCTTCCTTAGTCAAAGTGTTGCTTTCCAGCCATAGTGCTATCAACATGTACAGAACTTTTGAATGAAAAAAAATGCTTCAACACACTTTAAAAAGTAACAAGTCTTCATTTAAGAGTGATTTTAACAGTCTACAATAGTTTAGGAATAATATATACATTTATATCATGGTTTGTATTTCTCTACTTTCAGGTTTCGCATTTTTATGTATTGCACACCAACATTCCAGATATGAAGCATTCACTCATGAGGCAGTAGGACAGAGTGGGTGAACATCATGGCCACCTACTGAAGTCTCAATTACTGAGACATGAGGAAGAAGACATAATTATTTGACACTCAAAACTTTGGGTTAAGAATGGAAGTTATGACTGGTACACCGAGGTAGGCCTAAATCCACCAAGTGAAGAATTCCATTCCATCTTCAGTTGAGAGACAGGCCCATCCATTTCATTTTAGGTAGAAATATACCAATACCTCTGAAAGCCAATACCAAATTCAGAGTACTTAAGTTATCAGTTCATCAATACAGACAACAATTCCAATTCATTTATTTTACTGAACAATAAAGAATAATAATACTAGTTTGGGGATGATAGGATCAAAATTATTTGGAATACAATTCATTCTTCTCCATTCCATTAACCCTTTACATGTGAAAAAGGGAAAAATAACTGCTTTAAATGCTTTTAAATGTTGATGTTGAATGTAGTATTGGGGAATCTCTCAGATACAGACACCATACTTTAACCTGGTATTAAGCCGATATCCAATGCCAGTATTGGTACATCCCTAATTTTAGGTATGAACAAAAATCAATCATTTTAAATGATCATGGAAATAAAGATGTAATATGATTCCAAAATAAACTTAAGCATTCCAAAAGTAATCTTAGTTCCACTTAACTTTTCCCACAAGTCTGTACAACATTCTACATTTTAAATTTAAAACAATTCAGCGAGCCTTGCCTTTTTTTGACAGTCCATTTCACTCCAAAATATTGAGTTTTGTTTGTTTCGAGTGAAGAATGAAGGGAACATATGGCTGTATATGGCATCCTGCTCTCAGTCTTATGTCCTTTTGGCATCTCCAAAGAAATCTACCGAGTATTAATAGATACCAGCTGCATGTTTGACGCCATACCTAGGGATGCTGATTGGAATTTAGTGAGCCGATACAACCCAAATTTCAAAATAAGATTAGCTATACCAACCCGATAACAATTTACTGATCTAAAGCATGTCTTGAATTTTTTTACAAGCTTATTTATCTTCAAGAGACGCATCATCTGTAGGTTGTAGTGAAAAAATAGCTAATACTTAAAACTTATGTGAATAAATAAGAGAGCCTGTACTGATATCCATCTTATATATTAGGCACATATTAACACTAATACAAAACAGCAGATATGAAGTGCCTAAACTACAAGCTGGTGTGCAGTGTCTGTAACCAGGAGATTTTTTTGTTTTGAGACACAGGTCGGCAGAGCCCATGTATGGGAGCCTTGACTTGGTGCTATGCAACAAACTGATTGGTCACTAAGAGAGTAAGAGTTGATACAAACAGCTTGCTTTTTTGTTTCAAACATCGGACTGAATTATCACAGCTGTACAATCAACAATATCCTAATCAGAGTGGATATCTGCCGAACCCAAATGTGGGGCTGATCATTTGGAGCATCCTAAACCCAACCCATAACTTCTTTATGGATAAAACTCAAAATAAAAAAAATAGTATGGGGGGAAAAAAACAACATTGGAGATAAATGTCCTAACCACTTCTCATGGAACTGAGGTATCAGATACCATAGCTAAATTGAGAGAAAGGCCCACTGTTTTCTATGAGTGCCACAGCCAAGTGTGTAAATCAATCCCTTCCCCTGACCCTACACCACACTTTCCCGGTTGGCAGACACCAGGACAGCCCTGCGGCAGATGGGGCAGGTGGAGTTTTCGGATAGCCAGCGGTCGATGCAGTGCACATGGTACTCATGAGAGCAGGGCAGCTTCCTTAACTTATTGCCCTCTGCATACTCCGTTATGCAGACACTGCAAGTCTTCAAGGCGTCACTCTCCCCAAAGTTGCGCATAGAGAGGTTGTCAATCTGCTCTTTGGTCAGCCCTTGGGGCTGGTCGTCGTCATCATCATTGAGGAGAAAGAAGTGAGCGAGCCGGAGGAAGGGCAGTGAGCTGGGCTCCTCCAAGCTGATGGGGGGTCTGGGTCGAGCCCTGCTGCCGCCACCTTCCCTTGCAGCTGGACCAGATGCCAGGCCCTCCTCGATATCCCTCTCAACAGTCCTTGCCTCGGCTCTGTTTCCAGCACCCACAGATGGCTCACCCACCACAGCAGCAGCAGCATCTGGGGTGTTGAGGGCCTCAGCCAGATCTGCAGGTGTGTTGGCTCCACGGTTTGAGTCTGAAGATTCAGAATCTGAGTCCATGAGGTAGCTGAGCTCACCAAAGCCCGTCATGATCTGCCGGATCATAGACTGGAGCGCCATGGAGGTTGCCTCACCCAGACCAGAGTCAGAGATCCTCCGGATAGGGATGCGGATGGTGCTGACGTAGGTCCTCACACCAGCACGTTCTGAGCGCGAGAAGGTCCTACGAAAGCCGCCACGTTCACTCTCGTACAGAAAGGTGTTGTTTGAGTTCTGGGAGCGTGAACGGGTGCGATTTGCAATGCTGTCCCTCTGGCGATATTCGCCTGGACGCACACGTCGCACCTGGAGATCAAGCATGATGGTAGGGGGCCGGCGTCCAGCTGCGCCCCCTTCGCCACCTGCAGCCTCTCCTTCTTGAGATCCTACGTTGGGGGCCTCTGGAGCTGGTACAGCTTCAGCCCTAGTTGGCTGTGCGTCATTCTCGGCAGTGCTCTGTCTGGAAAGAACGTGTTGTCGAGTCCTGGAACTGCCCTCCACCGGAGTCACAGGGGCAGAATTAGGGCCCTGAGAGCTGAGAGCATGGCGGGGATGAGGGAGATCTTCCAGCCGATCCAGGGTGAGAGGGGAGCGACTCCTTGCTGTGCGGGCCCTGGTCCTGCGTGGTTCTGGACTGCGGCTGCGGGCTCTCCTCTGAACTCGACGTGGGGCAGGAGAAGTAGGGGGTTGGACTGCCAGGCTGACAGGTGAGCTGGGACGTTCTAATAGCACCTGTGGAACAACTTCTTCTAATTCAGGCTCAGGCTCCACTATGACAGCCAACTCCTCTACTACCGGTTCTTCCACCACTTCCTCTGTCTCCATAGGCACCGGTGGCTCGGCATCTGCCACAACTCCTGGTGCTTCTGGAGTCTCCTGCTCCCCCTCAGCAACTGCCTGCTGCTCGGCCAGGTTGCGATTAACATTGATTTCCAAACTAAAGCGAAAGTCTCCACTGTTTGGGTTGGTCTGGCTTACTGCCCGCCATGACTGGTTGCCACGATGACCAGTTCTAGTTGTGTTGCCCGTGCGCCTCACTGTGTTCAGCCAGTCCAGGAGAGTATCCCCGTTGGCAGGATCCTCTGAGCCTTCTGTTGGTTCTGAAGGTAGAGGAGGTTAGAGAGTGAATAAGCATATCAGCATTTAAAACAAAATTACATTTGAAAATAAAGTTGAAAGACTTACCAACTGTGCCTTCTCCGTTGTCAGTACTGAGGTTGTTATTCTGCTGATCTGGACCACCTTTGATTTGCTGAAGTCGACTAAACAGCTCATCCTCTGTTATCTCACCTAAAAAGATATTAAAAGAAAAAACATTATCAAAAAGCAACCTGAATCATTGGCAGTACAGGTTTTCCTGAGGATTAAGTGAGTCAATCCTCTCTTTTTATCCAGACCGACCACCAGAATGAAAGTAGTATGAGTATTGTATTTCAACTGGTGTTGATTTGCCACTCAATAGTCATCTAGCAGGTAGAGAGAAAAATCATCTACCTGATAAAAGATAATGTGCACTTAAAAATGTGTGCACAAGAAAAAAAAAAAGGGTAGTGTATTTTCCCATAGAGCTGTTTGGTCTCCTTTGAACACAGCAACAGGACAATACGGAAAAACACCAGACTTACCAGGACATGCCACTGTCCATTCAATGCCCTCTCCTTGCAGGGTGTTCCAAACTTACATTCCCACCGTCCTGGGACAGAAAATGGATTGGGCGGCTTCAGTAGTCCGCAGGCTTTTGTTTGTCGATCATAGTGGCAAAGCTAGAGTAACTACCCTAGTTAAAATCCAGTAAGGCTGGTCATTCTATTAAAGTGGGCAAGTAGGATGTATTGAGATGAAGATAAAGCTTTTCAAATCAGTTGGTAATAGAATGAGCAACATCACAAATTCAATTAGACCAGAAGCACACAACACCAACAGCGTGGTTTGATCACAGATATGAAATAGAAATCTTCTCAGTCAGAGATTACTGTCATTAAATACACTGCTTCATCACCTGGAGTGCCCAAAAGATTGTTGTCCCTCATCAGGCGATAGTCCTCATCACTAAGATTGTTGACAAACTGGTAGAAGGCCTCCTCTCTGTCCAGACGGTCCAGCTGCCTTCTGCGCTGCGACTCTGACTGGTCACTGCCACTTGGCTCTGAGCTGTCAGACCCCTCCATTGATACAGAAGGAAGAGAGGTAGAGGAGTATTCTCCACCAGGCTCCGGTTGCTGCAGCAAGAAAGGAACAATGTGTGTCAGCTACATCTTTAATGAGTAGATGAAAATGTTCATCTTGCCAAACAATTAGTCCATATCAAACACCTTTCAAACTTTAATGGTGACTTAAATAAAATTAACAATTCAAAAAGGTTTAAATACACTACATCACTGTCAGACAGGGAACTAAATTAACTAAATTGGGGGGAAATAGCCAAATCTGAATTCGCTCCAACCTTTATTTATAGAAGAGAATACATACTAGTACCAAGCAAAATGTATGAATGACTTCAGGCCTAGCGTTGAAACTAGAGTTAACGATAACGATGTACACAGCTAAGTGTTATGGTTATACTAACCTAAGGTATTATGTTAAGCTATCATTCAGAACGTCTAACAGCTTTACCTGACCAGCAACACGTATCTATCTAACTATTATTTTATGTAAAATAGCTGTCGAGTATGTTTTTATGCGTTTAAATCCTCTTTGTAAAAACAAGGACTTGGCCTAAATTGAGCAAAAACAAAATGGCATCATCTAACCAGCTATCGTTATGCTAACAGGCTAGCTAACGCGTTAGCAGGTCTAGAGATTTAACGTTAGCCGTAGCTAGCAGGACTCAATGGCACGAAAGCCATGTCAAGAACGTCTGACAAGTAACGTTAGCAAGGTGGTGATTTAATGCACATCGACATACGTGTTGACGCCAGTGATCATCTTTGTTACCATTGGTCACACCTACGATAGCTGCCGTTCACTAGAAAACAATTTACTGAATAGATTGGATTGGCTTTGAAGCTAGCTAGCTAGCCACCTCGCTAACTAGCTAAATTGCTAAATTGGAGTTAGCAAAGTAACCAAGTGGCTATGTTGCTAACGCAGGAAGATAACTTCATGACTAGTGCCCTCAGTAGTGAGTCAACATTTACACATTGACCTCTGCGACTTTTGTATGCCGTACGCGAACCAAACAGTCATTCCGTTTAACTGTAAAGGAAGTCTGTAAAAAGCGACAAGGGTTTTCATAAAAATCCACAATAAGATGTAGCTAAGCTAGCGACGTCAACTAATGACGATGACCGCTACCTAGGCTAACAAGCTAGCTAGTTAGAATTAGACCAATCAAAGATATGTATAGGATATATAACACAATCACCGCAGCGTTACCTGTCGAATTCTATGGGTATTTTACCGATCGTACTTTCAGGTTGTTGGTATTAAATCCTCTGATATTCACTTGGATAGTTTAGTGCGGGGCTCAGGATTCCATTTTCTATCTTTTGATGATAGCAGCGATATTCCGGAAGCTGGGGGAGCGCGTGAGCAGGGACGAGGATGTGTGTTTCGGATGATGTGTTCCTGTCTGGCTGCAGCGTCACGACGCGGCCACACGTTAAAGTACTGTCGCCGTCTGTTGTTGTAGATTCTAGAGTAGATGGTAATGCAGCAAGCGATGGCGAATCGGGCCATTTAGGTGAATAGAGAACATGCAAGTGTTTTACATCGCCTTTAGCTCATTTCCGTCGTCGCGCCTCGTTTACATCGTTGAGACTTTATACCTGTGTCGTTCCCGTTTGTATGATGGTTTATAATTCGGGCAAAGTCCTAAAGGTCACGGGGATGTTTTGTTACATGAGCATGTAAAAACGTATGAGTTAAACTTCAGAGATATTCATTATATTGATCGAACTGTGCGTGTTGACTTTAATTGGTGTTTTTCTACAGCACCCTAAACAAACACCATTTTCCCTACTCATGCGCTGCCTTGTGCTGATAGACCACCCATAGAGGAAACTAACGAGCAACATAATTCAAATTTGCAGAAAGTTAGCTGGTTTTCCCAATGATCCCATCACATCTTCGCAGTACCTCCGGCTGTGTCATGAAACATTTTTTTCTCTGACAATGTCAGTTAAGGCAAATCGCACTGAAGAATTGTCATACAGCTAAATTTTCCCTTGTAGTAGCTTTGAACAAAAATTCCTGCTGTTAAAGTTTACCCATATATCCATTCTTTTTTTTTTATTTCCCAAAGGGATCATTTGTTTATTACTTCGAATGGCCAAAGTAAATTAGGTCATTCAGTTTAACTCATCCGAGAACACAAAATGTTCCATGTAAAAGTAACCCATACATGCATTGATTGCATTAGTTGTTATATTAACAATTTGTGTTATATTGGTAGAATCAACACCCTCCTTTTCCCTATATGAACCAATGACCACAATGATCAGAACAAGATTGCCTAGTTAAATAAAGGACACCTCGTACAATAAAAGAAATAGGTTGCAACAAAGGAAGCTGTGCAGGAAAAAAGGAGCCTGAGGAGAGAATCATACCAGGAACGAACATTAACTTTATATCACTCTAGATTGGTTAATTGGCAATATCATGATGGAAGTAAATTTAATTAAAATAATTGTCAGAAAAAGCTGGGTTGCCAGTGACAGTTTTAAACACCAGAGGCCTGTGGTTTGTGCTACACTCTTGAGGGGGTGGAGGATGGCCACCATTGATAACGTGGCCCATGGACAGCCCTTGGGCAGTTGTTGTTAAGGGTCTGCCAGTGGGTCATTTGTAAACCAATGTGCAAAACACCAGTGAGCTACACATGGTTGCAGTTAATGGGCCACTTGCTTAGGAAATATTGAATTACTGCCCTATCATATACCTGCTAGGACATCATCACCAATTCATCATCAATTACAGTCATGCAATTTGCACTGTGGGAAGAATAGTTTTTAGAATTAGAGTGCAACTGCTCGTGTTGAACCCCCTTTCGATTCTTTGTGGTCCTAATTTCATTGCCTGTTGGTGAATTGACTATAACATCTAAGTCTACAAGCTTACAATTGAGGAATGCCTTCCAAAAAAACATGCACTTTCTTTCAAAGATATTAGACAGCACTCTATACTCAGTAATGATGTGAAAAAAGCCGATTGTTCTAACAAGAGAGGCTTCCAGGGCCACCAAGCAATTTGAACACTGAACGACAAAACGACTAGGCTCTCATTTAATAACCAAAGTGTGTAACCATGTGATTTACCTTATCCATTGCATCACACATTTTTACTTATAATTTGCTTGCTCTGTTATCTGCTATGGGTGACTAAAGAACAAAAACAAAGCTAATACTACCTGACAATTTTGGAGGGATACATCACAGGATCTGTTTATGGTCTGAGACAGTATTTCCAACTCCAATTAAGCATGCCAGAATGTGTTGCAGTGTGGACCGCAGCAGCTCAGAGTTATGGATGAGCAATCACTCTAGCAATGCCTGACCCTGCGTGCTAATTAGATATGACATTAAAATAACATGAGCCAAACCAGGAGTTGAGAAGAAATTAAATGCCTTTCATCTAGGAGTCTTCCAGTTAACAATTTGGGGTAGAATAATTTGATCTTTTTTTACTTAGAATTCTATGTAAAGATACATGTAATTTGAACATATTTCAAATATAGCTGATTAATATATGCCATTAACCTTTATTGTAATGATAATAAGATGTTAAACAATGCCAAATGGTTCCTGTAATGGAAAAAACCCAATCTAAGTATAGTATGTGTGATGAACTCATGTAACCACTCATTTGTGTTTAAAAGTACTTTATGTTGAAAGAATATGTATAACCTCTTACAGGTTCCTGTAAGCTAGTTGGACAAAATATAGAGGCAGCCATAACTGTTCACTGTTCCCATATTCTATCCAGAATACCTGCTTTCCCATGGCTTTCCTGTAGGGCAAAGTTGGAGTTGTTATTGTATGATACAAAACCACTGTGCTTTCTCTGTTCGGGGTCCATTTTCAATGACTTGACTGAGGAGGTGGACCATATGACTATATGACACAGACTTAATAAATAATTGATACATAATTGAAGCAACTATCTCCTTCTCACTGTTATTTTAAGCATGCACCTATTAATTTCCATCACATTCCTTAACTAAGAGACAATACTGCTTATATTAAATAACTTGTACAATTCTGGAGCACGTATATTTGTATGTGACTAACCAAAGAACCTAATGTCATTGCAAGAAGATTATTGCACATGTACATGCCACAATAACATATTATTATTATTATTTTAAAAAGACTATACTATGAATAGGTTGACTGCATACACAAGTAAAGAGTGGATGGAGACTTTATGTGTACTAATAATAATAATAAGTGAGTGGAAAAAACACAACCCAACTCTCTTCAGAAAGCAGCATTCAAAATCTTATTTTAATTTGTATATTTACTCCATAAACATTATTACAAAACTCAGCAAGTTACCAATATTACATTATCACCATACAGGCTTGATCACAAATATTTAAAACCTTTGCAACAGTTACAACAAAAACAAAAAAAACAAAATAATACTCAAATAATTTACATGAAAATCTATAAAACAGCAAATTGTTCACAAATTAGATTTTTTTTCCAAGTTTTCATTTTTTTTCTTTGCTTATTTGTGTTTTGCACAGTAACACAACACTCTCACAACAAGATCATGGTCTTATTACAAAACTCCCAACAAAATGTAAATATTTCTAGTTTTCTGTCGATACTTTCATATTTTGGTTTTTAAAACCAGAAACTTGTCATTGTATATCCTTTCCACTGCCCGTAGAGGCGCATAAAAGGTTACTCACACACACAAATACTTCACAGCACTTTCTAAGAAAAATATACACTTACAAAATATGTTACAAATTGGCACACAAAAAATATACAAGATTTTGTAGTGTCAAGAGTTCATTAAGATTCCTTCTGGTAACAACTCTAGACAGTATATATAAAGCTCGGTATTCTTTTAATGAAAAGAGCAAAAGTAATTCCAATCAATGTCAAAGAATCATGGTGTGAACACATCAAACATAACATAACAATATAATATACATTCATAAAGAGGGTTAGGTACCTAATGTATTTTGCATTTCTTTTTTGTTATCTCTGGGAAAACAAAAACAATTGTCAGCTTTCTTAGCACCATTAACATGAGGCAGCTCAACAGTGGCACATATTAAAAAGAAATAAGAAAGAAAAAATAACAACTATGAACTCAGAGAAGTACATTCAATTTGACAATAGGCAGAAATGAGAGAAGGCAGACTAAATGGCCTTGCGGCCCATGTGGAGCTTCCCATCAGCAGCTTGTCTTGGTCCTAACCCTGATACACTGGAGAAAAAAAACAAAGGATCATGGCAGAGAGGAGAGAAAAAAAGAGACAGAGTAAGATTGATTATGATTCTTGCCATATGCAAGCAATTGATTCTCATCACCTGTGTGTCAGAATTACCATAGCAAATGTGACAAAACCTGTTTTTAAATCAAGCTTCAATAAGTTGGCACATCTCAGTGTAGTCTCAGTTAATTAGTGCTTTGTTTACAACAGATATTGGAGAAAGAAATTATAAGACTACATTTTGTTTTGTAGAGGAAATCTTTACAACACATAATTGAATAGGCTCTTTATTCATCTTAAACTGTTCTAAAAAATAAGGTATCTATATTATATACGCACATTATGAAGTAGAGCCAGCAGACATACAGTACGCTAGTTTTTAATCACCAATGAATGACAAAATTTATTTTGTGGTTTGCATGATATACATAATCCAGATTTGCTAGTTATAATATGGCCAATAAATATGAACTTCCTTTTGTAACTGAAATCAGGATAGTGTTCTGCTTTCCAGCGATTTCCGGCTGATTAGACATGAATGCACGGTCCATTTTAAGACAGATATCTGAATGCTCATTTCAATGCAACGAGGCATCAAATGAGTCCAAAGACTGTAATTAATATAAATGGTCTGGGAAAATATAAGACTAGACACTGCTAATAAATGTCATTCTAGTCCTGTAAATATCTGGGATTTTCTGTCGTCCAAAATATTGAGCCATTCCAAACTGAGATGATCATTAAAAATAACATATATAAGAATATACCTCTTACTGACCCATGACAGCAAAAAATAGGTGAATTCTGAGGAAGGTATGTTAAATGTGTCACGATTGTTATATAAAAGACGATATATCTAAATCATGTTTATCTAAATAAACAAGTGGTGCAACTCCAGGAGACTGGGTAGCAAAATTCTGGTTCTATTTAAATAACCAATTCAGGTGAGAAAGAAGTGAGGTTCCCATGTGGAGCTTAATGCAAAGACATGCTTTCCTTCATTTACAATTTTAATGATTCCATTTTTACTGAGAACTTCTTTCACATTCACATTAAATCTAACTGCAGAGAAAGTAATGTCATGATTGCATTCACCATTGATGCGTGCATCAACATCTCTATGAGTAATAAATTGCCTTGAATTTCCAATACAAAACAGCTATTCAGTGAAGCACAGCCCCAAGTGACAAATAATTGCCTTGCTTACCCTCAAACATCTGCACTACACCCTCCTTGGTCCAGAGAAAGCCCATTTGAACATCTCCTTTTTTCATCTCCCTCCTTTACAGTAGCCTTCAGAGCAGATCTCCCCTTTGCCTCCCTGTTTTGCTTCTCAGAGCCAGGCGATGTTGAGGTAAATTGAATTTGGCAAACAAAGTAGGGGAAACTAGGAGAATTCAGAGAGTCTTTCTGTTTTGGTTTAGTGAGTGGTGTTGTACCACTGCCAGCTGTTGGTGCCTTTCATCAGAGAAGAGAGAAAAGTCCCAAATGAAGAATTCCTGGAGTGGCAAGTCTCTGTCAGGAGTTTCCAACCCGAGCAACCAATATTCCAATGGATAAAAAAGAGGAACAGCCAATATTCACACATATATAAGAGGTCATTTACACAGCATTGTTACTTTTGGCACATTGATTTTAAGATTATAATTATCTTTTTTGCAAATATTGCATGTCCCTGTACAACAACATTGACAAAAATACTCTGAGGGTGGAGCTTTTTGTGAATTTGCAAGGCGTAAAAATGTAAATTTAGTTAACCAGTTCCTTTTAAACTCCAGAAGAAAAAGAAATGCTTGATAAAAGGAAACGGGGAGTCATTCCAACATTGAGGGGAAAAAAACATTAGGACAACATTTGATATGTCATCAATTACAAAATGGTCCCATCTTGTGTCAAAGATGTCTTGGGCTTAAATAGGGCTCATTATTGGTAGTTTTCCCTCTTGAAATGAGCCAGGCAGTGTATGAAGGACAGCAACAACAGGACATCCATATTCTGCATACAAAAACAGATGAGGAGGAGGGGTGCGTAGATGTCACTCAATGCATTTGTGTATATAGCTACATCTTTAGGGAGAAGGGGAATAAATACATAATTCAGGGCAGCTAGTTTCGCTGAGAAAATACAAAAACAAAGTTCCCCAAAAAGGCGACAGAACTGTTTTCAAGGCTTACTCTTTTTTTTTTTTTTTCAGACAAAAATAAAACTGAAACGACTATTAGAAGAACAAACAAAGCAGAAACAACAAAAGCAAGAAAAATGCAGCCATGGTCGTTTCAAATCTCAATCAAGCTTGACACAATCACTCAATAGGTAGTTTGCAAAGTACAAGAAGTTTTTCATGCAGATATTAATTTCCTCTTCAGGGGGTTAAAAGGTAGTGGGGTAGTCAAGGGGGAACGTAGTAGTCATGCAGCTCTGGCATAGCGTCAGTGTAGGTATGCTTGGGGAGGGAGGGCTGAGCAGGTACCGGGGGGGAAGTGAGAAGGGGGTGCAACAGCAGCCGATAACAAAATATTACCTCAGTTTCTCAAAAGAGGCCATCAGTGCTATGTCCTTATTAGGGTCTCTCTCAGCTCGCTTCCCCTTCATTGTCTCAATCCGAGGGAACTTTGCACTGGTCTTGTGGCGGTACAGCTTTTTGTGTGCAGGTCCGGGGTTAATAAAGTTGGGTTTATCAAACATGTTACAGCCCAGAGCTAGTTGAGGGAACAAGGGATGAGATGGGTTGAATTTGGCCTGGTTTTTGCCTCCCTTTCCCCCGGCCTTTCTGCCTCTCCCAGCCCCTGTTAGCACAGCTCCTTTTTTCTTCAGGTCAGCCTCTGTGCCTGCCAAGATTTTTAGGGTCTTTAGGTTGAGGCTATTGGCCTCAGGGGGCATACAGGCCTCAGACATAGGGTGCCACAATGGCTCGATGGAGGCCATCATGAATCTCTGGACCTCTGCCATGCCAGAGACAATGTTGGACAGAATGTTGGAGGGTTCTTCAAATTCTCTCTGGTCATCCCTTACCAGACTGTTGCTATCTGACCATCCTGCGCCAGACCAGTCCCCACTGCTGCTACAGTCAGTCAAGCCTGTGGCACAACCACCTGCCTGACTCTTTGCTGCCTTCCCCTCTAACATGGCCTTAATCTTTTTGGTGGAGCGGGAGTTCTGTTTGGGGGCCTTGACCTTTTCTGTCTTGGCAGCTTTTGGGGCCCGGCTTTTCTTTGGGCCCTGTCCTGCAGCTGTTTGTTTGTAACTGCCTTTCCTCTTTGACTTTATGCTTTTCACGCCATTCATTTCGCTGGTCTGTTCATCAAAGTCTGTCTCGGCCAACTCCCTTTTATCTAAACCTAAGCCCTCTTCGCCGTTGAAGTTGTGCAGTGTAAACTGGCGGTCCTCCACCGTGTATGCGCCTGCCGTGTGCTCCTGTTGCTGCATAACATCACAGTTCCACTTTACTTCCCTAATGCTGTCCAGACTCATATCATTCACCTCCTGGTATTCTCCAGCTTTCCCTGCCATCTTCATCTCGCGCCCCACCACCTGAGGGGACAGGTTAGGGGTCTCAGGAGGGGAGAGCTCTGACAGTGACGAGTGCCTGAACTTGTCAGGGGTGAAGTTGGAGATATCCAGCAGGTCTGAGGACTCCCTGAGTGGGGTGAGGGCATCCACACTCTGCTGAATCACCACTTTAGGACTGCAGTGAGCTAGGAAGCTGTCTCGGCCCTCCTCCTCGCCCTCTCTCTCGCAAGACTTGAGGCTGAGGGAGCTGTAATTGCTGGAGGAAGCTGACAGAGAGCCCACTGAGTCATAGCTGATGAGCCTGCCATTGTCTGTGCACAGGGACCCTCTCTGGTATTGCACCTGGCCCTCCACACAAGCAGACTGACACACTTGCAGATCTGCCCCAGGCTGCAACCCAGCCTCAGCCAGGTAGCTCTTCTCATAAAGCAGCCTGTCAGCATCAGAACTCAGTTGGCTGTAGCCAGACACTGGCAGGCTGTCATCCAAGGGCAAGGCAGCGGGGAAGTTGTTAGGTAAGATGGGAGTCTCGGGGGTCTCAGGCCCAAAGCTCTGGCTGTGACTCGGGCAGAGCTGAGGGTGCCACATCTGGGGGAAGTTGGGGCAGTTCTGGGGAGACTGTTGGAGCTCCGACTCGGAGGGAGGGGAGAGGACACAGCTCTGGGCGAGCTGCAAAGAAGAAAACTGTTTCTCCTCTAGAGACAGCCCCAGAGGATACTGCTGCCTAGAGGACTGCTGTGAGAAATAAGAGATAGCTGCTCCACTAGAGGAGTCTGTGGCATCTAACAGGGTCTGCAGGTAGCCCCCGGGGATGACAGGGACCCCTGCCTCCACCTCCTCCTCCGAGGAGGGCGCTTTGTCAGGGGAGCAGGTGGAGGAAACAAAGGGGAATTTCTCCTCAGACGTGTGATCAGCGGCGGCGCCGTCAGAGAAACGGGGGCCGACTGTAGTTGAGCTGACGCCCGCCTCCACTAACCCAGCGGTAGGGTCCTCAATCTGCGCCGCGGCGGCACAAGCATCCATTTCATTTGTCACGCTCCTCCCCTGGTCTCCCTCTGCCTCTTTCATTTTCTTGCTCCTCAGCCTGGCTTCGCTTTTGAATTTTCTTATCCTGACTGTTTTATTTCCTCCCATTCTCCTCCCCTCCCTCTCCTCCCTCTCCTGGGAGCGGCTCTTGGCTGTGGCTGCGTGTGTGATGGAGTTTGAGTCTAATGTGACCGGGAGGCCGGGGGCTGCTATTATTCCCACGCCGACCGCGGGGACGGTCTCCTCTTTAGCGACGACACCTCCCTGGCCCTGATCAGAGAGAGAAGAGCGCTGTGCCGTTGCTGATTGCTCCACAGTGTGAATCCTCTGAACCTTAAGCCTGTTTGCTATCTTGTATTTCCTTTTGGGATGACTAGAATTAAAGGGGCGATGATGGCGTCCGTTTAGATGAAAACCGCGTTGTCGTTTATCTCTGGCAGCCAGCTTAAGCTGCTCCTCTCTCTCTCTTTGCCTCTCCTGCCAGAAATCTTTCAGAGGAGCCAGTGTCTCGTATTTGCTCATTGCGTCGGCGTTTAAGCTCACAGTAGCTTCCACGGGGTCCAACTTCCCCAGTTTCACCGACATGTGTTTCTCCCCTTTGAACCTGTTGATGATGATGTACTTGATGACCACGGGTGGCTCCTTACGGCAGGATTTCCGACGTTTCTTTGGGCACCAGTCTACGTCCTCCTCTTCTTTCTGACCAGAGGGCGCTTTTTCTTTTTTCTCTGCATTCTTTTCACTCTCAATTGAGTCAACGTCGTAAAGGTAGTCGTCGCTGTATCGGACCTTCCTCTTGGAGCGCAAACCGTAGTTGAGAGGGTTTGAGGGGCTCAGGAACCTCCTGGAGTGGCCCTTCTTTAGCTTGCCCTCCTGCAGGGTGTCTGAGGAGGAACCAGTGCAGGAGCTGTCATCACTGTATTCCCCTGACTCCTCCGTGGAGTTAAAGTCCATTAGGTAGTTGATTTTGGGAGTGGACATTGGCGAGCCTTGGGAGCCGTCAAGGGGGCTTCCTCCACTGCAGTCCCCTGCTTTTCCTTCCTGTCCTGCCACCAGAATGAACTCATCAGATTTGGGCGTGAGCTCCTCAGCGCCCCTCCTCTGCACCCCTCCTCCCTCCTCTTTCTTGGCACAATTGGCCAGGACACTAGGGAAGAAGTTGAACTGGGTCTCCTCCTGGAGCACGTTAGTCTTCTCCCTCATGTTGTCCTGGAAGGACTCGTAGCGAATCTTCAGGGAACAGACGTCACTGCTCAAAGTAGAATCGTCATCTTCATCATCGAATAGGTTGTCAACATCCTCCTCAGAGAAGAGGTTGACTGATAGTTCATTCTTGGAACACAGGTCCAGTAGCTCCATCTTGCTCTCACTGATAAAGGACTCAAAGTAGCCCCAGTCCTGACCGGCATTAGCCAACAGAACCTCCTCTCCGGTCACCTTGTCCAGCAACAGCCCCTCATACAGGTTCTTAGCTGTTGCATCATCCTCTGGGTCATCGCTGTCCTCCGTTGATTTGTCCCCATCCCCTCTCTTACCCTCACCCGGGGCTTTAGGCAGGGGGAAGTTAAGGAGCTGGTCAGAGAGGAGCTGTTCTCCATAGTGGCTCACTGCCTCCCCAGCATGGCTCAGGCACTGAATGCTGATGTTGCTGATGTCAGAGAAGTCCTCTCGGCCCACGTCCCCTATCCTCACACTTAACCCAGGCTCTGGGTCTGGGTTGGTGCTGGAATCATGGGGGGGGTCATGGATAGAGTTTGGGTCAGTGGCATCACGGGTCTCAATGAAGCAGCCTAGGCAGGTGCGGCTAGGCTGAAGAAGACACTCTTCTGTCAGGGCAGACACAGTGCCAGCCTCCATCATTGTGGCTGACAAAGGCAGGGCAATGGACAGTGAAAGGGGGGTCTTGTTGGGGTCTCCTGTTGGTCCCCAGGAGCTTACAGCTGGGGTAGGAAGTGAGGTGGGAGTGGGAGTGCAGTGAAGGTTAGGGGCTACAGCTGGAGCCTCATGGGCCGGAGGGCAGGGGGCCACAGTCAGGCCCAAAGAGGGGTCAGTGTCGAGGGGCAGGGGGAGGGTTGGCGGTCTGGGAGTGAGCCCCTGGTGCGTTGGGCAGACCCTCTGTGAAGTTGCAGCAGCAAGAGGTGGTGAAGATGGAGGGCAGGCAGCATCAACAGGTCCACGCAGCCTCAGATCACCACTCTGCTCACATATTCCTGGAAGATTAAAAAAGGGGTTCAGTTCTCAAATTTTTTGAGATGTAAAAGTCAAAATAAAGTTGTTGTTTTGTTCCGTAGCAAAACTGTAATTTCTTCTGAGCTGCTGGAATGTAGAGTTAATTAACCTCCTAGAGCTTAAAATCTGGTTTTGTGATGGCCAACATCAAACATAAATAACTATTTTATTATCAAGTTCAAAAATATTTTTTTAAGAATCCAGGGTGCCAAGTTATGCCTATACAATAAGGGGATTTGGTTCAAGTTGGGTAACCAGAATTTCTTCCCCATTTTTGCTTGACTACATGTTAAAATGTGGTCCAGAGAAGTATCACAGGCATACCGATTTGTTTTGGTATATAGAAAACAATAGCTTGAGGAACGGGGATCACTGGGTGACAAGGGGACCACCTGCCCTTGCAACCTCATATTAAGTAAGCCTTTTAAGCATTGATGAGCAACTTTAATAAAAATAAACAAGGCATAAAACCATTACTCTCAAAACCACATTCAATCCATTCCATATACTAAGTAATATAAATAAGTAAATTTCTCAAAAACATATCTGGTGTGAAAAGACGATAGACTTCTAAAAGTCCTATCTCTTTCTTTAAGAGGTTACTTATTGATTGAATTTCAATGTAATTGGATAAAACAAGTGTTATCCGTGCACACACAAATGAAAACAGCAACAGTCACCTAAAAATAAATAATAATTGTGTTACTAATAGAGCTATTAGTACAGTGATGAGCTACTTGACAGAATAATATGTGTGGGTTGGTAAGACTGTGTTATGGTAACCAACCCAACAGAACTACACAAGATAGAATTGATTCAACTACTCCTCCCGCCTTTAAGCATATCATCCCTGTACAAGGAAGTCCAACTTAGCTTTTAACGGGATAACACAAAATTAGCAAGATTGTCAGTAACAATGGTAGTAATGACTCAATTGAAAGTCAGTTTTGCTTATTTCCTACAGGTCGCTTGTGACAATGTCTTAATCAGTTGAAGAGATCTGTGATGAGTAACAATCAAAACCCACAGAAGCTGGCTTGCAGCAGCAGGCAGATAGCTTTGTTTGCTCTGCATAATTAGATGACAGCAGCGGAGGCAGGTACGTACACATGGGACACGACAGGCCCATATGTTGGAGACTGTATAACCAATATCATCTACACCTGCCTCCCTTCATTGCCGAGCTTCTGCCTTGCACATTTTCCCGAGGACCATGCCAAGAAAAGAAATGGTTGAAAATGAGTAATATACCACAATTAATGCATTCTCAAAGGTTAAAACTAGAACCGTCCCCCATTTTAGAAAGGGGTACGCCTGAATATTCTCAGGATAATGATAGCTGCTTGCGGGGATGACTACTTAACACACAGAAGTAAAGTGAGTAAAGAAGTGAAGTGAGTAAATCTTTGAATATGGATATGATTTGAGAGTGATTTAAAGAGGTAATGAAATTTCTGAGAGCAGGTCCCTATGGGTCTGCGGCCTGGAGCAGCCACAACGCCTACTAACAGCATATAACGGTGATACTGTCATACTTAATTAAGAAAACCTCAGGAGGAAAAAGGCATCTTCTCTCCCCGTCTCAAACTCGGAAAAGTGTTACAGCAGCAAGTTCTTGGAAGCTGCAGAAGAGTCGCAGCAAAGCGTTTGCCATCAGTTAGACGCAATCAATGACCCACTATGGCCTCAGAGACAAAATCATGGTATTGACACAGCTTCTCTATTGAGACACTCGGAAGGATGGATATTGTCTCTATTCAACAAACATTCCATTTAGCATCATCTATCCGACTCACATCCATAACACATAAAACAAGGAGGATAGAAGGGCTGTGCTGCAACATGTACTTGTGTTTTCCAAGAAAGAACAGATACTTAAAACTCCATTGGGGTCATTTGGAAGTATATGAAAACAATGTGAGTACTTTGGTATCTACCAAAAAAAAGTCCCCAAAATGGAGACAACATAAAAAAAATAAAGCAATGATTGCTTATCTCCTTCATCAGTCCTACACAGCAGCAATGCTACAGCAAGAGTAACATTTAAAAAAGAGAGTAATTAACTTCCCTTATTCCCTGGTGCATGTATGAAACGTAAGCTGTCACCTAATACTGCCAAAAGATTGTTCAAAATTGCTGTGAAACATTAAACTCATATTAAGCAATGTGTTTCCTAAGGGTTTATTATGGATTAACAATCTACCCTATCCAATTTGTGTGTGCACGTCTGTGTGCACTTGTACATGCGTGTGTTTTGGTCTGGGTGTGTGTGTGAGAAGCAGAGAGTGATAGAGTGTGAGTATTGGCTTGGGGGTATAGTGTTATCGAGAGGCCATCTGTCTCCAGCAGGACCATTAGCTCTTCAGCTGTTCAGTATGTGCCTCAGATCAGTCAGTCAGACAGGTACACACACACACATACACACACACGCACATACACACGTACAAATATACACGCACACAAATACAAACACACACACGCACAGACACACACAAAAAAAACATCACACAGGATCTCACAGCAAAGACTAGCTGACAAATCATGTTGGACATTAGAGGTCAAAGGGGGAAAGAGGAATCTCATATTCACTGACTACAGCATTATGCTACTACCGCTTCTAACCTGGCAAACATAAATAAAATAAACATCAGAAGAACTCACTGCTGACAATAATATGTATTGCAGAAACTAAGATTTGAAGATCATTTTAATACAGTTCTAGTTTCGTAATTTTGTTATCAGGAGAAATGCTGTTTGAATATGGGTTGATGCTGGATCTGACACAGCTCAGGAAACCTGGCACAGACATCCACCAGTGAGCATATGGAAGAACCCCGGCTGCTGGCAGGTGGTGGTGATCTCCTGAACCCCGGCCCTGCCAAGCCCAGCCATGCTAGACACAGCCTGACCACCGCCAAACTAGACCAGACCAGACCAGACCAGTTAGCACTCTGAGCTCCACTGAATCTCCTCTACCTGCAGTCTTTCAAACCATGACAGTAAGAGCTTTATCCACCTGAGGTAAGCCCAGGTCAGCCCTGTGCCAGGAAGCTCTGCGGGGAGACAGGCCCACGTCGAGGGACATGAACGCGGACATGAGGAGAGAGGCAAGTTGGCGGCTGTAGCATGTCAGATGCCAGCCACACACATGCAGACAGCCACACACAGCCACACACACACACACACACACACACACACAAAATGCACACTCACATTCGCTCTTCCTCTCACTCTCTCTCACGATGCTGAAATTCTAAATAAGAGACATTATTCTGTGTAAGAACCATCTATGATTGATATTAATTTGCATTAAATTCATATTTCTATTATCATTCCATGTGGCAAAGGGGACAAAATAGCTGAAATATCACAATACGAAATATAATTTAAAAGAAAGTAGCTGACGTGGCCTTCTCCTCCGTTTAATCACTTTTTGAAACCTCTCCTCCCTACCAGCCCCCTCTCCTATCCCTCTTCTTTGGTCTTTTTGCTCGCTATCTCCTCTACTCCCAGCTTCCCTGCTCCTTATCCCTGTTATAGGGAGGCTTTTACATTTGTAAAGTGCAGAGCTAGCCGTTCTGCAGCTCAGCCACCCGGGGCGTTCACTCAGCCAGCTGGTAGGCCAGCCACAGGAGCCGCTTGCTACCTACTGCTCCATCTTCACTATGTGACATTTTGTGAATGGGAGGGGGGGAGGAC
>OMKK01012005.1:3292-17593 GCA_900302305.1 Polymixia japonica | reverse complement strand
CAGAAGAACCTTCCAGAGAACGAGAAGGACCCGGCTGTTTCTCTGTCTCTCTCTCTCTGTTTCCCCTCTCTCCCCATCTCTCTCTTCCCGTCGTTCTTACTGTCTCCGTCGCTGTCGTTCTCTCCTCTGTCTTTTCTCTCTCTCTCTCTCTCTCTTCCTGTCTCTATTCCTGTCTTTCTGTCTTTGTCTCTCTCTCTCTCTCTCTGTCTTTGTCTTTGTCTCTCTCTCTCCACCCCCGTCTCTCCATGGTCTGGCACCGCATGAGTCGGCGCTTCAGGCACAACGATTCTCAGGTTGTTCGAGCCACAGAACAAAAAACCCGGGGTTACAGGAGAGGGCTAGAAAAACAAAACAAAAAGAAATCTACCTGAAAGAGGCAGTAAAGAAAGAGAGGAATGTGCGCGCGCCCCCAAATATTTTCTTCAATCCCGCCGTGACAAAGAACTGGATAAAGGTCTGCGGCGTACGTTCTGTGGAGAAGGGCAAACAGTAACCTTAGGCAGTGTCTGGTAGCAGAGAATACAAAACCACAGGGTGTCCATTTGAGACCGGGGGGATCGTGCGGGTGAATACAATTCAGCAGTTGGGAATAAGGGATTCTGAAACTAGGAGTGCGGCGGTTTGGTGTGTACCGAGTACATCTCAAACATGTAGGAAATAGAATTGAGGTTTGGGTTCCAGCCACGGGAGAGAGGAGCATGACCTGCGAATGTATAATGAAAGTGTCTGCCTGCGTTTTGCCATAGCTCTGCATAAATACGTGACTTCCCTGTTCGTTCGCTCTTTTTTTCTCGGTTACGCAAAAATTGTCGATGTAAGGGTTTATTTACCTCGTATCGATGAATAGGAATATCATTTCTTTAATTATTGATCAAATATATAAACTAAAAGTATGCGTTCGCTAAATGTCTCCAATGCAAACGTTTCTACGTGTGGTTAAAAATATAGGACTGTTTATTTATTCGGCCTGCAGGTTACTACACACGCCTCATTTGACAAAGTGCTCTGTGGCTGCCCAGAGTTCGGGCAGCAGAATCCTTACTGGACCTGTAGCAGTTTAATGAGTTCAGAGTTCTTTGGAATGCTTTCAGGTAGAAGACGTATAATGAACCTACTTCAAACGTTGCATCATTAGACAAAAAAAAAAATCGACTAATAGGTTCCATGTCTGGCCATGAATATATTTCAGGTAAATAAATAATGGTAACGTGACTGTTGTAGGTAAATTCTGTTTTAGCTTGTTTTAGCTCCACAAAGAGGTCAGAGCACAGGGTAGGTACAGCGCTCCTAGGGCTGGTAGGGGTTCAGTATCTTGCTGAAGGACACTACAGCAAGGAAGACGCTTGTCAACACAGGGGCTTGAGCCCAGGAACAGCACTGTGGTTGAAGGACAGACTACCTTCTCGCTACACCACCCAGTCACCCTTATGGGAATTTCAAGATTTCAGTAATAAATGGAAACCTTTCTTATGTTTTTTTAAATCAATTAATAAGAATCAGAATCCAATTAATTCACCAAGTTAAACAGGTGTACACAGAATTTGACCTGGTTAATTGGTGTTGACATATTACAAGACAGTTACACAATTAGAGTGACATACTAGGCACAGGACTAGACCTAACACGACCTCACATATAGCGCAGACACGATGTAATGTACGACAGTAGACCAAATATAACCACGCAAACGGAAGTTTGTCTTCGAGGGTTGTGTCCCTGGTGGGCTTTGTCATCTCAGCTCAGCGGTCTGATGCTGCAGTTTGTGAGCACGCTTAATTATGAAGGCTGTTGTTCAGAATATCCTTGTACATTTTAAATAATGTGACTTAGCACATTCACGGCTGCAGGAGAAACCCCATAGCTGTGCAGAGCCCTCTTCGATGCAGAGCTCTATTTCTGTGTTGGATACATTATTCTACCTGGAACCCTTCATGCATGACCACAAATAGATGAATACAAAACAAATGTAAACAAGCTAATGAAAAAACTAATAATGTTGCCGCTGTATGTTGAACATTACTGATCCCAAAACAATTTGATTTGCTAACTCTATTGTAACAATTCACATAATGTTGACATGTGCCAATATTTATGGTCGCTCTCTAAATTTAAAACTCAATAGCTAACGATCACCTGTATGACCAGGGTGGGAAAGTAACAGCATCGACTAGCTGTACAAATATGGCCGTGTGGCAGGTTTTTCTACGATACCAGCCCCTTTGGCAGGTAACCAAGCACTGTTTGGAGGTTTTATTATCAACACAGAGGCTTGTACAAAAAAGCAATTTTCCTTTCCCTCCCTGACTATGACAGTTTCACTAGATTGCCACATAGAATGCCTTATCTCAGCAAACGTTGTACTTAAAAAGAAAAAAACCTTACATTTTCTGACCCATGTTGTACCAGTGATGTAGGCAAGACCTATCAGTGCAGTTACTCTTCTCTAATTATCCTCTGGAAGTCAATTAAGAATTGGATAGGAAAAAAAACGACTAAAAAGAGGGAAGCAGGTTAAGTTATTTTTCCTTGAAAACCCAGGAGTTGGAATTAAATGTCAACCATAAGTGACAAAGGTGTTCAACACGTTATACACCCTTAAATCCCACGAGAACAACCTTTTGCGCTGAGAACTGCAGGAGATTAATGTAATGGCACCTAAAGACTATTTGTTTAAAGTCTTAACAGACTGTGGAAACCAAAAGCATTTCACACTCATCTCACAGAAACACAAGGACTTGTATTACCTTGAGACAGTCACCAAACAAGGACAGACAGAAACCTGGTCAATACTACTCTCTCTGGCTATAGCCGCTCTCTGTTAGAGATTTATGTTATTGTCCATCTTATACAACTGGATTTCCTCCAGATTTGTCCATATTGGAGTTCAAAAAACTGTCAGCAAACCAGACTGGTCTGTAACTTGATCAGGAAGCAATAGATTGGGTCCTTAACCCTTCTTACAGGATAATGTTATATATATATATATATATATATACACAGTATATACTGACCATTGGTGCCAACTTTCCTATTTCTGCTGTCAGCAACACTCAGTTGAATCTTGAAATGGCAAAACCAGCCAGAGTTGTGCAGTGATAACCAAACATTAGGGCCAAACTGATTTATATTGTGCTGGGGTGTCCCAAATCAGGCCTGATTGTTAACCAAACTATTCAGAGGGCCCTAATAATCCCTTTAATTGGGTGGAGTTGACCAGAAGGGGTGAGTACCTTTTCATACAGTACCTGAACATTGTATGTTTGATTACCTTGAATACCAAAGAAATCTGAGAAGTACACAGTACAAACTTTGAAGTCATTACTTTTTATTTGAATATTTTTTTCTCTTAGACTCTTTTTATAAACTACTACAACTCACATAAACCCTGACCAAATTAAATGTAAAAAAAAAAAAAAAAAGCAGAACATCAGATGGGGACAAATACCTTTTCCCTGTAGGTTTGGGCTTGGCGGTTAGGTGGTGGAAAACTCCACACATTGAGTAAATAACAAACATTAAATGTAATTTAATCTTTGTCTTCTGTTCAAATCCGAACTGAACTAACGTTGGTTTAAACACCTGTAAGATGTCTTGTCCGATAATATAATTTATAACTTTGGGCAAAGCTTTTTTAAATTTACATTTCAAATTCAGTGAGAGAAGTTCGGTTTTAGGTTTTGTGTTTAAAGTTACATACCAATAGCAGACGTAAAAGGGAAAAATTACAAATATTTCAAAGGTTAGTAAAATGTATGGATAAATGCATCAGTGTTGAAAGGGCACAGGAGTGAGTCAATAGGCATCGGACATCTGATTATTGGAAATCAATTTTTATGGGAGGGGACAAAAACAACTTATTCGGCACAAATTTAGCCATAAATAATTGTAATTAAGCTAGAGTAATTATTTAATTTATTTGATTGGCAGCCTCTCATTAAAGCCCACTTAGGAGAAATCATTTCATTTGTACTGGAAGGATCTCTTTTTCTGCAGACAGCAGCTCTTTTTCATTCCAGTAAGTGATCACAGCATGCAGTCGTTCATTGACATAATACACAGAGCCAGTCTTACTGAGAGCTGTCCTCTGACAAACTGCTCCGCAACCTTTTACCTCTGGAGTGTAATTATGGCTCTGGACATGGAACACGTTCACTTAAACTAATTAGGGCACGACAAAGACAAATTGTACTATCGTTTACCTGACATGTTGTCAGCCGGTTTCTAAGCAGAATCGCGGACATTTTCATCTGCAAATATTGTAGAATTAGATCAGCAGGGGGAAGGACGTTGTTTTGCTTTTGTGTCTGGTTCGCCGTTCCTTTCAACAAGCTTGTAGAGTCAGCTAATCCTGCTCGCACACGGCTCCAGACACTGTCAGCAGCTGAATGAACCAAGAAGCATTTCTGTCTGCTCCAAGGGCTGGATTACAGTAAGAAGAAGATTACCCATCCAACAATTCTAACAAGCAGAAAAACAAAGGCAGCACAATGCCTCTCAATGTGTGGCTATTGATAGTAGCATCCTCTGACTATTCCTCTCATAATAAATACTGTCTTGGAGTTTACATAACCTAATAACAAACACTCTCTCCTGCGCAAATTAAGTATACGCTCAGAACTCAATTTAAATTTGTTTCAGTAGTGCTTCTGGACAGTTATTTGTTTTCTATCTAATTTGACTTGTCTGTCTGGCGTTGATGATGGGGGGTATTACAGTAAAAGTAAACAGATCTTTGACATATCGCAACCACTCCGTGTTTCTTCAGGGCGGCGCTGTAATGATGTGATAGAGCCGAGTGCACAGAGAGGTAGTTAGCTTCTGTCTAACAAACCTCTGAAGCCTTCTGAGGAAGTGAGAATGATCGTCTGCTGCGTTCCTCCTCCAGCCACTCATAAATCAAATAATTACATTGTGGTTCTTCAGGGAAGAGAAAACTTTTCCCATTAACTGGCGCTCATTAACCCACTTCCAAAATGTGCAAATGACTAACTTCAGGGGGCTGCAGTCACTTCCTTATCCACACAGCCAGTTCAAATAGGTTCCGTATTTATCCAAGCGTGGTTTACATGCAGAACACGAGGTTCTGCTCACCGTGAGCCTGCCATCGAGGCAGTAAGTGATCATTTTGGTATCAATATTTTATGGTGTACATCTATTAACCTTGAACTGTCTGGGAAAACTAGACAAACGCTCCCTGGCGACCGTGCCAGAGGAGACTCTGCCAAGTCCAGTTTATACCCAACAGCTGTGATTGACAGCATTTAAAAACCTGCTATTGAGAGATGGGTCTCATTCTTCCAGAATAAATGTCCGCTATTTGATAGATGACTGATGTTGTCTGTGATCCCGTCCACACAGTGCATAACTGTCTTAACCCTTAGCGCTGAATGTCTGTGTCTGTCAGGGTTATAGGTCTACCACAGTTACAATGTTAGTTATTAGGCACGTGAGGCGGCCATGTTTGTTTATTGTCATATTTTCCATTACTGACTTTGTTCATGAGGTACGCCGTAGGGGCCATCATTTGTGCATAATGAAATATGTTGATATTAAAATCAGAACATCGGTGGTAGAATCCTGAGGCTATAAGAGGTGAGGCAATAATCCTTTCATTCTGCTCACTTGAGAGAAGTTTGTAGGGAAAGCCAGGGGGTATGAGGCTCATGCTGTGGGCGCATGTACTGTAGGTCTGTAACTCTTCAATTTCAAAGATAAGTAGCAAGCTGGGACAAAGCTCCCATCTCTGCCCTGCTGTCACAGAGCTGTCAGGAATGACAGAGGGAATACTTAAGTCCTGTACAACTTGAGACGAAGACAGGACGGGCGGGCGTCTGATCACACCAGACTCTTGATTAGTGAGGAAGGCAGAGGGATAAGAGTAGAACTAAGGGTCCCATTGATCATACAGATGCATTATGGGCCAGTTAGAGAAGCCAGGGACGGTAAGGTGCCTTTATCTGTCACTGTATACAGCATAGCCATGTTTGTGCCTGAGGGTTACACCTCGGGCATTAATATATATTGCCTCGTCTCAGAATAGCAACAGTATTATCTTTAAAGGTTCGGAGACACAATTCTTTTGAGTCAACTTAATTTCAAGTTTGAAGTTGTTTGTTGAAGGAAATCTGATTGTCGAAGTAAGCGTTTGACACTGGATTTCTTTAGTTCTCTGTGATATATTTAAATGACAGAAATCTAGTAGATAGTGAAATGTAAAAAAAAAGATAAGATATCACTTGTATTTGTTTTGTTTTTTTGCAATCTACGGAGCAGATCCCACAGGAAAGCAGTCCGATAATGTGATTGCAATATGTTGTATTAATCAGTCAGTGAGGACCAGAACAGAAAGAATACTATAGTCCTGAAATGAACAGAAGAGCAGCTAAGGGGAGCGACATTTCTTAAAGCTTGAAACCCCTTCCAATAACATTGAATTCATGTGACCTTTCCTGGACGGGGAATAGTTCGCTGAAGGTTCCCATGGATTAAGCACAAAATCATTAAAATGACCCATGGTGGCAGATAGACTGGGCACATCAAAATATGAACCAAATGTTATATCATCTTATGGAGTGTGAAAGGTTAACTGGAAATTGAAGCCAGAAAATAGAGAACGGTAACGTTTCAACACATTCGGTGGTTATACAATTGCACGTATAATTTCCGATGAACCGCAGCCAACGGGACCCGGGATTTTGCTGAGGTATTCAAAACATGCATAAACCATTAGTCAGCATTGCAAATACAATACCGTAACAAGCGAAACTCATTAAACGAATAAAGGCATCTTCATTGTAAATATAATCCAATAGAGGTTGAGTAGGAGTAGGGTAGGATATTATTGTGTGGGACGTGGTATGGAGTCCCAGCGAACCCTTTGCCTCCCATCTAAACCTGCCTGTTCCAGTGTGAATGGACTGGGTAGCATGTCTGTGGTCTTGCGGCCTGCTCTCCTTGTGGTGAGCTCAGGGAGCAGCTCCAGATGGTGCCTCCATTAGTCGGAGCAATGGAGCCACCCTGGCAATGTAAATAGCCGTGTCAGATGCCCAATAATTGATATGGATGATTACAGGCTCTCCCTCTCTCTGGCTACCAGGAATCAGAACCAGGAATATCCCACTAATTGTCAGTGAAGGATGCAAACTGGCTGTCATCATTTTTCCACTAGCGAGGCCCAGTATTCCCTGTAGCCTCTCGAGGTCCAGAATGCGCTCTTCAGCCCTGGAAACTGGGGTTAATACCGGCATACTGATTCTAGCCAGCTCAGAACAGCACTATCTGCTACCCAAAGCAGCATTATTAGACTAAAGACCTCACCTCAATCCCCGCGTCAAACTGCAAAGTTTATCAGTTGATAAGAACTGAGATAACCGATCATTGCCTGTTCAGCTCACCGTACACAGGGTAATAATTCACTTCAACAAATGTGAAATGAGAAGAAGATTTTGGAGGGAGCACTTCGGAGAGTCATAATTCAAGCTAATGGAAACACTGGGCATTTCCTTTGCTGGGCTGGAACGGAGCTATATTGCGTGCGTGCGCGCGCGCGTGTGTGTGTGTGTGTGTGTGTGTGTGTGTGTGTGTGTGTGTGTGTGTGTGTGTGTAGTTATACTCCCATTGTGGCTCCGCCTGATGTGGCATTATAATCTATGAGGACATAAAATTTACACTATAGCTCTCCCAGCACCTTCATATGCTGTGTAAATATATTAAACAAACTGCCCAAACTTCTAAACTGATGACTCATTCAAATAACAACAAGTGTCCCTTTATGAGTTGCAGTTATTGTTTTAAACAAACAATGTAATCATGCACTGAAGGCCACGGCTGCCTGTTTCCCTTTCAAAGCAAAACACAGAACAGAGAGTCTTCTCCATCCCCAAAACCCTATTATAGTAACTCGAAACCTGTAGGAACAGCTACAGCGAGTCTTTTGGAATTTAATAAACTCTTTAAGAATTAACATTTTTATAATATGACTATTGAACAAATCATGCACACACAAAATGCAAACTTTCTGATTGGATTTAAAACCATTTAAAATTCTAATCTATGCTTGATACTTCTGATGAAATAGTTATCCAAGGAGATAATTCTTGTGATGAAACGTTTGCCAGCTTTAATTTAACTCTTTTACTGTGCGTGCGATGCAACGTGTTTAGCTCTCGATTATGTTTGTTTCTGCTCTGCTGCTTGTCGTGTTATTGGCTGCTTATGATCAACTTTCTCTATGAAATTGCTCTTTTTGTTCAGTTATTTACTCTATGTATCATTTATTCTGTTTGATATCGAATAAAGTGAATTGATTAAATTAAGGTGACTTTCAAAAAACGAACAAACCTTGCATCTGTATCCTGGATGTAGTTACTTACTGTATTACAGGAATGTAAGTTTGTGTGTGTGTGTGTGTGTGTGTGCATTTGCAAAATGATGTAGTAAGGGAGGCAAGTAGAGAGTACATTATTTATGCTTTAGTTGTAATATTTTTACACAACAGAATCAGTTATTTTCAGATATCTTTAATCTTGGGTCAAATTATTATTTTATGAAACAGTGGGCAGTTTATCTACGCTAAACAAGCTGCATTTCCATTTAAGCTCTTATATTTGTATCATGGGCATTTTTGTGGCTGTCTGAGCAGTTTAAACCCAGTGATCCTGTGAACACTGATGTATTAAAGACATTGGGAGTATTAATCCTAGCAGAACCTGACAAGATAAAGCACTGCTCTGCTGGACTGTGCCATGTACTAGCAAAGACTAGTACAGACTTAATTTTGTGGAATCTATCTCCATGAACTATCCAAAGTTAGTCGATTCGTACCGATGGACCCGCCGCTCCCGTCAATACACTTAAAGCACTGCCTCTCATTCCCGACTAGGTCAATCAAATATGTTTTTTTTCCCCCCAAAGTCTGTAAACACATATTGAATGCTAAGATGAGATTGTCTCAAAAGGTCAGATCCATGATGAAAGCGTGTGTGTGTGTGTGTGTGTGTGTGTGTGTGTGTGTGTGTGTGTGTGTGTGTGTGTGTGTGAGAAAAGATAAACTCTAGGACGGTGCGGGTGTCATTTTAAAACTTGCTAATAAACTTTTGCTACAATACTCTGTAGACTATTTGAAATCACATTTTTAATGTTAGATGCCGAGTTAAATGCTATTAACCCATCAACAAGGAAAGCAAAAGTATTAGTGTATTGCTATAATTATATCCAGCATCATGGACTATAATAAAGCACAGTTGGGGTCTTGGAACTGTGACCATTAGTTCACTTGTGTACTGGCGTTACTATATATAATATACCTTGAAATCCTCTAGTATCAAAGAGTCTCTACTAGTATCAAGGATAGTGCGGCAGGCTGACATGCCCTTTTCAGGATGTGATTGACAATCCCTCTGCCTGACCCCAGCAGAGGAGGATCGCCAGACAAGGATTTGTTACCTTGGATATTAGATATACGCCATACTGTCGTACATGTTATAAAACGTAACATGATCAAGCATGTCCATTTATTGTACTTATATGCAGTGGTAGCAGTACAGCGTACAACCATTTCTACAGATGCTGTATAATTCTATTAAATAGACCATGTATGCATCAATGCTTAGTGATACCGTTTCAGTATAATGAAAAGGTTCTGTTTCAGTTCACTACGAGATGATTCTCATCCCACCAAGAGTGTTTACTATCTAGCGAATGTGCTCAGACTGCTGACTGGTCACCGGTGTCAGGCATTGTGCATCACAGGAAGGGCCTGCTGTGTTCTGTACTCCACTCCTTTGTGCTCGGCGTCCCTATCTGAATCCACTTTGACTGACGCTCCTCATCCCTACACTGGGAGACAACCTCTCACAGTCAATGATTCCATCTGGGGCTGACAAAATACAGACAAGTCCCTCTCCATCACTCTGCTGTGCTGAAATGAGCTCTGTATCTGTGTGTTTGCTCGAGGTGAAGGAGCCTGGGCAGTGATGGGACACGACAGATTCGTCTCAAGCACAGCCTGTCCCCAAAAAACAAATGGCTCCCAACATAGCTCATTTTCTTGTCTTTTCTAGTATTATTGAGATTTCTTACACGTGACACAGCCATCAATCATTGTCAACAATATGCATTCACATTTTCTTTCAACCTGGCAGGGTATCAGTATCAGAGTCCAAACAAGTTGCCCCAAGTTTAAACATATTTAATGATATTTTTTTTTTTAGGTAAATGGTAAAGAATTTCCTGAACCGTTGTATCCTACTTAGATAATCTACTGAGATACTGGATTTAGAAAGATCACCTGTAGCACCAAAAGAGAAACCTATACCAACTTTAAACAAAAACTCTCAATCTACAAAGAACATCTCTAATTTAATCTCCAATTGCCTGCAGCACCTTCTTAAAAAGATGTATTATATGTAGTATTATACTGGTAGGAACATAACTAAGACTCTCCTCAGGATCACCTTCATTGCACAGTGTGTTTACTATACTAACGTTTGTTAGCTATATACTTTATAGCATATATATCATGTCCATGACCTGTGCAGCCAACTGGCCAGGAAAAACACCTGCTATGGTCCAGGAAAATGGATGGATTGTTAAGATTTTGTCATTAACATGAAACTGTTTTAACAGCTAAACTTACCTAGACACTGATGCTACAGCTATCCATCAAATACATGCATGGAAAACATTAAGACAACGGTGTATCTGCAAAGTGATTTTAAACATGATAATGTCTTGAAACAAAAACTCTACAGCAAGGTTTTCTTGGGAAACTGCAAATTCTACTGATGTTTACCTACCAAATGTTACGATTAGAACCAGGGAGGATGCAGACGTGAGGCAGTCTTTAGTGATCACAAAAGCCCGAAAAGGAGTTTATTTCCAAATAACGTCACACAAACCAGGAACTCCAAAAACCCGTATGAACTGCAACACTGAACAACTGAACACTGGAACATCACAGCTGAAAACACTGAATAGCTGAAACACAGACATCTGAAACAAGAACACAGGGAACAAGGATTACTAAAGAAATAACAAAACCCACAAGGATAACGCAAACAAACTAAGAAACTACCATACACAGAAGCACAAAACAGACAATAACCCACATACCTGAAACAATGCACCAACACTGACTACCGGGGAGACAAGACAGATATACAAGAGGTGATTACAAACGACAAACACCTGGGAGGACTCAGACTGGACAGGGAAAACAGGACGTAGAACTAAAACTAATAGAACCAGGGAACATGGACTCACACAACTAGAAACCACACTGGACCACAACAAAACAAGATACAGTCAGGACAAGACAACAGGAGGCACGAGAAGGAGGAAAAGGAAGCGGAACAGACCTGGGGAAACACAGAACAACCAAAAAGAACATAGAGCCACGCAGGGCAACAAAACAGAACCAAAACTACAACTTAAAGCCTCAAAGGGCTGAACCATGACACTAAGACTACAAACATGGTGACTCCAGGGTGGCACACTGAAAAGTGTGACATTAATTGCCAGATTAATTAGATCGGTCTTTTTCGCCTGCTTAATTCTACTGCTTTTCTTCTCCTTAACGAGATTGGTACCTTGAAGAAGGAGAAATGAGCTTAGTTGAGACGCTGTGAGGAAAGAAAGGGCGCAATTAGCCAGCCAATCAATTTTCCAGGAAGAAGAGAGAAGAATCAATGCTCAGATTATGCATGAGGACGTCATCTGCTTGCATTGAGATCAAAGTATCAATGAGCTAAGCTAAAGCAATGAGGGATCCATCTACGGATGATCCATACTACTTGTGTGGGAAGAACAGGACTCAGGGACAGACAGAAACATATAGAAAGAATTGCAACATGATATGTAAATGGAGTCTAACTTATCTTTACCCTTGAGTCCATGAAATCATGTTAGCTTTTATTATCTCATTTGTAATCAATAAGGTTGAAATTCTCTGTGGAAGCACTTAGAGGTGTCTGATGGGAGTTCTGCTGTTTGAAGAGCAAACAGGGGAAGAAGGAACGGTCAGGTTTTTATCTAAAACACAGAACGGCTGATGTGAAAATGAAAAGCTCCGAGTTACGTTACATTCAGCGATGTGTTGGAAAGTCAGAATACACGTTTGTTCATTTTTCTGCTAATGAATAAAAACAGTGTCTTTTTTGTGTGAGCCAAACGGAGTTCTGCCCATAAATGGAAGAAGAAAGCCACAAAGAACAACAGCACTTGATGTTGGAGAGAGGGGCACACAATCAAAGGCAGTGACACAGACGTTCAAATATTTATGAGTTTCAAGGAAGCCTTTTCTCTTCTTCCTGTCCTCTGAGGTCAGCGGATTAAGATAAAGCCTTTCTATTTCAGATCAGCTGGGGCTTATATATATATATATATATGTGGACTGTTGCTTTAGCTTTTGTTAATCAAATACATGCGGTGTTTACAATGACAAGCGATGAGCGATAACGGGTCATAAAACTATTTGTCCATCTGTATGTCTTTTTTTTTTTTTCTTAATCCACACTTGCAAACAATCACACAGTCCCTCCTGATCTAAGTAGCAGAGAGAGTAAATGGTGACATCAAATTGGATTGAATTATGAAGTGAGCTTGAATAGGACATGTTGTCCTGACTCTTAACGGCGAATGGGAACCAGCAGACGGGGTGGGGTTGATTCTGAGATGAAAGACGAGTACACCTGGCTGCTCCACGCTCTAACATCTTTGATCCGCTGAGGCAAACATCAAAGGCTCTGTTGGGGGCTTTGTGTGTGCAATCCCTGTGAAACACTCAACGCCAAGGACCAATCTACAGCGTAAAGCGTACAACTCAACAAGAGGTAGAACAGACCTTAGACGGAGTCCAGCGAGTGAAATTATAGCAATTGTTCGGTCCCTAAACCCAACGTAACTCAGAAGTGATTTGTCAATGATAAAAGGGGGGAAGATTCAGCACAATTGCTGCAACAGCAAACACTTCTGTTAACATAGAGTAGTCACATGATGTGTGAGATGTGTTTACAGTTTGCTGAAGCCATACAATCTATATAAACAACTTGAATAGAAAGCCAGTAATACTGTGTGCTCACTTCCTGAATAGATCTTCTGTATCATAGTGAAGGTCTAGTGACGCTCTACAATCCTCCACATCCCTATGATAGGGATTTTATATGTTATATATGTATGTGTGTATATTGCCACAACATAAAGAGATATGTCCTCCGTTTGTAACCTACAAATTGACTGCCTCCATAAAATGAAAACTCACTGCGGAATATTAGATGTCATTTGATATCTAAGTACTTTTGCTTACAAACTGTTTGTGAATGAAATCTTTTCATAGATCAACCAATGAGCAATAGGTCACACTTTCTTTAAAAAACAGATAAATAGTATGGAATAAAAATCATTCCAACTGATATTGTTATATTGTTTAACTACGATTACTATTATCATTCTCCTTTTATTGAATATAGTTTAGTAAATGAGTAACACTTTCCCCTCTCTCAAAAAGCACTATTTAGGTGCCCTTGAGCAAGGCACTTGCCCCCCAGACTGCCCCAGTCCAACTGCCAAGAGACCACCATAGGAAGAATAGGGTTGGAACCAGCAGGGCTACTCTGGACATGTAGAGATTCTGTACAGTCCCGTGGTGCATTCAAAGCATTGTATTTCATTGCATGAACATTTACAAATTTACAATTTACAAGGTCTGAAGATTTATAGTTAAATGGAAACATTTCAAAATAATATAATTTTAAATAACTTTTTATAATTAGATACTGCTCTAAAATGAACAGACATGATTTGGAGAAAATGGTTGTCGATAATACCTTGTTAAAGAGAACAGGCAGGCTCAGAAACCTTTCCAGGATGAATATATAGTACAACTGAAAAAGTATTGTATGGAGCTACTGTATGTTTAAGAGAGCACAGGTCATACAAGATGTAATATTAAAACAACAACAGGGGTTACATAAAGAAAATACTTTGTTGGAATGTCTGACAAAGCTGGGTTAAGTCTGCTGTTTTCACAGGATTGGAAAACCAGAAAACTCTTGAAAGTAGTTGTATTGGTCTGATAAACGTAGATACTATTATGATAGTAACTGTGTTAGTTTTTATACTGGCTAAAACGTGACAGTTGAATGCAGGTGCAGGTTTTCAACCTGGAGCAGAATGAGCCTTTTTATTTCGTAGCTAGCAGCAATGCACATTTGGTAGTCAGATGTGGGTTATGGGAAACATTATATAATGTTCTCATGAGATTCAACAAACTGTTCTTTTCCCCCCCATTTCCCTCTAACACCC
>OMKK01012001.1:2448-16985 GCA_900302305.1 Polymixia japonica | reverse complement strand
TTCTTTGCGAAAGGAGTGGTCTCTGCCGAGAGAAGGTGTGACACAGCTCTGATAAAACCTGTCCTCCTCTCAAATGCCTTTGGTTGCCCTGTCCACTGCTCTTTCAGTTTTCTTCTTCCTCTATGCCTCACATAAGTCATAAGTCTAACTCCTCCTTTACAAATAACAACCCATAATAGTCACAATTGTGCCAGCTGTCAGCAATAGCTATTCATTTATGAAGAAATCATTTATTATAGGCAAGATGCTTTTATTGAGGAGATAAGTACACCACACACCACAAGAAGCCACCTTTTGACTTTGGGGATTGCATTACAAAAGGTTACAAAATGTGTGTATAGAATAGAATCACAAAATTGCTCTAGCTCATAGTACATAGCATAATACATATAGCATTGTTGAAAGATCATATATATAATTTTTGCACTTAATCAAACAGTAAGACATCGACAAAGATCGTATAAATATGGTGATGCTAAAAGTATTGCTTATCCCGAAAAAACAAAAAATGACCTATTTATTTCTCATTTTAAAAGTTTGACGGCCAGACAAAACCTGTTGTGTTTTTGTCAGACTGACAACACAGCAACCCTCCCAACGTCTAGTTGAGCAGGGGGGTGGGGGGGTCGTTCAAGTGTTTTCAGTTGACCAAGTGAACTAAAGCTCCCTGAGTACAAAATGTTGCATATCTCACCTTTAATGAATAACCCCACGATGCCACGCCCATGACCTTAATTGGTCATTCCACCAAAGGGAAAAAAAACAACTTCAAAGGAGTATACCGGTGTCATTTAGAGTTAAATAAGAGTTATTACTACAGTCTACATCCAGTTTATATTACCCCCAATCATTTTGCAATGCAATTTTACATTAATTCGTTTTTCATCGTTTTGAACATACAGACATAACGGTGTCAAACCTAACTCGAATTTAAATGCTATCCAGGCAGTGACGCTCTAAACAAGAAGAGTAACCATAAAGTTTATAAGGCAACGTGTTTGAGGGATTATTTTATTGCAGAGACTTCAGTCTCTTCTGTGGGCGTGATTGACCGTCTGCGATCATGATACATCAGATAAACTCTGACGTAAACGAAATGAAGGTTTCATGTTTACTGGGATGCATTGGGCAAGTCTGTGGAGTTCGTTTTTCATACTGCCCAACAATGAATAGCAGCAAATGACTCCTTCCGAAGGTAGAAAACGATTGGCACAACCTTAAACATACACCAGTATTTTCCTTTATGACAAAAACAACTAAGGAACAAAATAGCAGTAATAAATATGTTATAAGATCAGAATTCTAAATGTAAGACATACATTTTAAATATATATATTCTTATTTCAAACAAAATATCAAATTAATATACAGCATATTTGGTGTTGTTCAAATCTCACACAAAGCCCTTTTTTTCTTTTTAAACTAGACCTATCTTCAGTATTTTCTAAGCAGAGCTAAAAATGATTCCCCGCATGACATGCCTAGACAGACAGATGTTATAAAGTTATAAAACACGCTGAACCTCCTACGCCTGCCTCTTTGGGTTTGAGAACAGCACCTTTGCTATACCATTTTGGGATCTTATCTTAAGATAATATATTGTGATTATTTTAGACAAATAGCTCACAGCTGCACTTCAGTTTGTTCAGTGCATTAAAATACAGTCAGTGAAAGTTAAAGATTTATTATTGAATGTGTTTGACACCGAGTCAGGTTATACCATTCAAGAGCTTTAAATCCCAAGATTTACTTTGCCTGTCCTCTATGTCTGAAAGATTCCTGCATCACAGCATTACACTTATGACTTATAAAATCTCATATCTTAAAATCTATAGAGTCTTGCGTGTTTTTCACGATTGGAATTTTCCTTTAACGAATAACATTTTTCCTTCAATAATAACGAGCATTCTCTGCTAGTATTCACTTTAGCTTAAAACACCCAGAAAAGCATCATTGATTAACTATCAATGGCACCTGGCACTTTTTATGAGAAGAGATAGAGAGAGAAGAGTACAGGCAGAATGGATACCAGGACAGAAAAGGAGAGGGAAAATAAATTAGATGTTCCAATGGAAGAGACTCCACTGGAGCTAATGAAGTCAACAAAGCCTGGTTGGTCTACAGTGATCTGGCTGTTGATCCAAGACTGGAACTGGGACACTCTGGCGTAGACTCCGGGGAAGCCAGGCAGGGCACAACCTTTACCAAAACTCACAACTCCACCCTGGACCCAGCGGCTGTCCTGCTGGCCGACCAGTGGGCCACCAGAATCCCCCTGCGCGTGAGGAACATCAACATGAACGTGAATGTTAGTTATGCCATCTGTAAATATATGAATACATTTCAATCCAAAAAGTATTTTAAAGGTGTTTACTATGATCTAGGTTTCATTAGGCCTATCAAGTTTATCATAAACTGGGAGTCATTTCAGTTCAACAACCTAACAACCTACTCTTCCAACAGTTCAAAAACACCAGTTTAAGTGTATTTTGGGATTGGCTGACAATATTCCTAGTTTCTGATAAATCATCTTAAAAACCAGCAATACACTACATAAAACAAGCACAGCAGAAACGTCAGATAAGTCGAACCACTGCGTTTAACTATATATCTTTAAACGTTGCAGTTACGGCTGAAAATGACAACAGAAATAAACAAGTTTGCCGATTTCACATATCTCCGCAATTCAAATCGACCGCTAGTTGTCTACCTGGAAGTGACTGTTGTTCTTAGCGCGACGTCACGGTGACTTGGTCTATAGAACTGTATGAACAGAAGGATGGAGGGATAGAACTGGGGCAGACCTACCTGACAGGAGTCCTTCCCTCCCTCTGAGAGACCAGCACAGATCATGTTGTCCGTGATTATTCCATTGTAGTTGAAGTTACACTGGCTGTTGGACACTATGGGCACGTTCACCTCCTGCAACCTCTGTGGTGAAGGGAGGGGGACTAAAAAAGGAGAGGAGACATATTTGACTGTATAGAATGAAAGGTAGATATGGGTCCATCACAATCTGACCTGTGTCAGACCACAGTCACCCTGCTTCTAGCTTCATTTATTTATATATATTTATATACAGTATATCGACATTTAACAGTCATGGCAGCAAACACACAGCACACCCTGAAGATGACCTAGTGTGATACTGATTAAAAAACTTTTTTATTTTTTTATTTGCATATGACGGCCCAGGGTCATGTGACCCCTGAGTTGGGTCTCTCCTTTCTTGCCTAATATTTCTCTTTTCTTACCCCCTGTAGTGGCGTGCCTGCCTATCCGCCTGCTTGTTTACTTGCTAGTCCCTCTCTCCTCAGTACAATCTAGAAATGAATGGTTCCTGGCGGCTCCTTTAGGAACCTTTTGGAAAGGATCAGTTCCTATAAAAATGGCTGCCTTAGTCACACTCTCTTCAGCTGTACAGCAAGCGTCAGGACTCCCTTTTTGTTTTCCAGCAGGTACTTGCTCCCTTTTTGTTTTTTTAGTTTGTTTGTTTCTGGTTTTGATTGTATGTGTCTGTGTGTTTTGTACAAGTTCCAGCAGGAACTTGACTTGACACTTAGCAACACCCACTTGCCATACATAATTGTCACTGCATCAAACATCTACACTATACACTGACCTACTAACACCCCATATAAATATCGTCCTTCCTTTATATAAATAAGACATAAAGAAATACAGAACAAAATAAGAAATAAAACATAAACATTTAGTAAACATTATCTGTCTTCGTGTGGTCTCCCTATTTCGTTAGCCTGACGAGTAGTCAAAACAGTGAGAAGGTTCCGTTGCATCCTGTTATATCTGCATCACAATGTTATGAAATTGATAAATATCTCACCTCCGCTGTTGATGTTGCCCCAGCCAGTGATCCAGCCGGTTGTGCCAGCCCCAAACACGCTGCCTGTAGCAGCGAGACAAACGGGTCGGATGTAATCGGTGAAGGTAACCGGGTTAGACAGTTCCAATAAGGCCATGTCATTGTCATTTGTTTGGGAGTTGTAGTTTAGATGCCTGATGATCTGGGACACTGTCCTGGCCTGCTCGTTTGGATTGATGCTTTGCTGGGTGTCACGTCCAAGGTAAACAGTCAGCCCAGACGTGCTGGTACTGAGAGTAAGAAAAGATAACATGTTATTAATCTTACATATGCAAAAACAACCTGGTTTGAACTAGCTAAAGGGGGATTTCCTAGGTAATGCGGATATATGTAATTTACAGGTATTTGTGTAAGACTGTAGGCATCACGCTTAGTGTGTAGTGGTGCAATGTATGTAAACTCCTGATTGGGAGTTCTTCAGTGTTTACAAACTCCACACAGGCCTCCTTATAGGCCACTGTCAGTCGATGTGTGGGTCTTCTATTGCAATAGATTTATTGCTATTGTTTTTAATTAGGCCTTAAGGGTATCTGTAACAGTATAAGGAATTGCATAACTTGCATAATCAATAAAGTTAAGGACTTGGGTGTGGTTAAAGGTAAGTGTTGCTGTTACTTGATGGGGACATGGGTGTGGTTCAGCTGTGTAAATACTATCAAAGCTCACCTCCTGAAACAATGAGCAGCAGTCAGAACCCACTGTCTGTTGATGAGGGATCCTCCACAGAAGTGTCTACCAAACCTTTGCAGACTTGCCTGCCAGGGCCAAGTTCCGGCAGGAGCATCTCGGCCTCCTACGATTTTAGTGTTGAGTGGAGCACTGCCACACACTAAGTGAATGAAGAATGGGACAGATATCTCAAAATAAAACATAAAAAAATGTTCAATGGCTATAAATGTTTCAATGGCTTTCTATTGTTGATGTTAACATTGAGCCAGCAGGAACAACAAATCCTTTCCTTTCTCTTGCTCACTCAAGTTTATTAAATTTGCCATTTGCGGGCCCTTCTCTAACTCTTGTTACACCCTACCCTAAAATACCTGCCCAGTCTGCTCTCACGCTTTTTTATTTCTTTCATTATTTAATGGCTGCCTATGGTTATTTCACTCGCATTTGTTTTTTTTTTAATCTGTCAAATTTTCCGCCTGTCCATACATCCACCCTATCATCAAGCTTGTGGTTAAGACGGAGAAGTATTGATAAGCCAATGGTTTTCAATGTGGGGTCCCCCAGGGGTCTTTGGGGGGCTTTCAGGGAGTCCTCAGAAAAAATAAGTAGAATTAAAATTAGTTTAGCACGTCAAGGTGTCCTTGAGCAAGACACTAAACCCCTAACTGCTCTTGTTGAGCTGGAGTGCACCCTGCTAGAAAAGCGCTATATAAATGCAGTTTTCACATTTACCATTTTATCTTTTAGACCAGACAAACCACCATTCCTTTATATTTTAAGATCTTGCTTTCTCATGGGTTTGAAAACTGGACAACTATCATTTTAACACATTGTAATAGTTATTTTTGCCAAAGGAAAATTCATAATTGAAAGACTGAATTGCTGAATATATTACAAAAAGCATAACTCACCATCCAACTGTGCTTTGTTACCTGGAGAGAAGCAACAATGTTAATTATTAAACAACCTGCTGACATTTTTATTACAGTGATTTGGAAATTTCCCTGAAAGGTGCCACCAAAAAAACCCACAGGGCATGACCAGCATCTAGTAATGACTAGTGATACATGTTATTAATTAACACTATTTATTAACACAAATTAACACTAGAAGGGGGCGACTACAAAAAGATCAACTGGTTCTTCTGCTTTGCCCAGGTGAATCTCCTGCCCCTGCAATCACTATTAGTCCTTTTTTTGGTTGGACTGCAACAGTGGGGCCAGACGCGAATGTCACCGACTGACTGAGTGATGAAGTTACACCATTCGTTGTCACATGATTCCGATGACGCGCGGAATTCAGATGGAGGGAAGGAAGTTTAGATGATATTATGTTGGACGTGAACATCCTACAAAGTCAGATAATCAACTCAGATAATCAAGTCCAGTAAATCGGAATTCTAGATGCAACACGAGTTGGCCCAGTTCTGACGTCATTGTCTTTTTCAACATAGCTGAACACAGCAATGAACGTTTGGAGCATTTTGTTAACGGTAAGACATTTTATTTGATAATACATTAGGAGAGCTACAACAACAACATTAAAACGTAGAGTTATTATTTGAGGTCTGCTACCGTAACGTTCTGCTTTGTGCTACGGCAGGCTTCGTAAACCAGTGAAATAGCCCAAACGTGTTAGCTAAAGCTAAAGCTAACAAGCTGATAACAACAACATTGGGTTTATTTCGAGTTCCGACCAAAAACCACGTGAATGCACGCAAGTCACGTGATCAACTTCCACTCTCTGAGAAAATTATCATCCGATTAATCCGACGAATCCAACATGCACTTGAAGGCAGCATCTGTCGGCAGAGTGTTGGAGTTTCCCCATTGGCCGATGTATCCATTTCAAATTAAAAGCCCTCTAGTGACAAGGCTTTTGGCCACAGTCCAGCCATATACTATGTTTTGCCTTAGTCTTGTTTAGTTACTAATAGGGCAGCGTGGCTCAAGAGGTAGAACGGGTCGTCCAGTAATCAGAGGATTCCTGTTTCAATCTCTGGCTCCTCCTGATAGTACAGTATGTCGACGTGTCCTTGAGCAAGACACAGAACCCCTAACTGCTCTCGATGAGCAGGTGTGCACCTTGCACGACTGCTGCCATCAATGTATGAATGTGTGTGTGTGTGAATGACATTGACATGACAATGACATGTGGCATGTATTGTAAAGTGCTTTGAGTAGTCGCCACTTGCAAGACTTGTGTATGTATCATACTGTCAGTTGAGGGTTTTACTAGCACAACGAACAGACTGGCAGCTCTAGAGTTTCATGTGGTGATTAATGGAAATATATTTTTGATTCTAAATAGACGAAAACTAATTTCTACAACACGAGCTAAACTGTCCCAGATGAAGTGACATCCTCGTGATTTTTTTCACCCTAATCTTCAGTATAACGTTTGTTTTCGGCTGTAGAGGATTGTTGATATATTTAGTAAAGATACACTTTTTATAACCATAATTACAACCCTACTCTGGAAACCGGAAGAACTACAAGTACGCTGGCTGATTTGTACACTTCGTAACAAATGCTATGGCGCGTCAGTAATGGGAATTGTAGTTTTTAAATACATTGGTATATTCCCCATAATTAGAAGTTGTCAGTATTAAACTGCTGCAACCCAAGGGGGTTTCAGGGGGTGAGAAACACATTGGTCTCATCCGTTTTAAGAAATCTTATCGTTAAATGGGTTAAAATTGCTTTTATTCATATTTGATAGCACCCCCAGTTGGTGCCCAACGATGACCATACCCACATGACAGCTGAGGTCAAGAGCTGTCTATCAGCTTGTCCTATGTCTGTAGCCCCTCCTGCTACTGAATGACAAGCCTTCAAAACATGTGCCGGGTTCAAGGTTCAAAGGTCAATGTTACCCTCCAGTTTGAGACCTTTCCAATTTTGTAATTGGTTTAGTCGTACAACAAAATTCCAATTTTAAAATATGTAGGCCTATTGAACTTTCAAAGCGTTCTGTGAAGCTATTGTATGCCTGGGCAAAGACATGTCCATGTTTCAGCTGTAGTATATTGTTGATATGTTTAGTAAAGATACACTTCTTACAACCATTATTACAACCCTACTCTGGAAACGGGAAGCGTGGACACAGGCCAATAGAAAGGAATAGGCCAAAAAAAACGTAGACATCTCACAAATTTAGAGCCGTTATTGTGAAACTAATACATTTTACGCTGTGGGCCAACGTAGCTATTACACATTTTGATGCGAGACTCAGTTGTTATTTGCATAGGGACTCTGTTCTGACACAAGGCTCCCTGTCCATAGTTTACTTCATCTTTTATCTCTTTTAGATTAGAATTTGTAATAGTAACACTTACCTTTAATGATTATGGATAAAATCACTACAGTACAAATTAGCAGCTTTGAGCCCATCTTGTTGTTCCAATTGTGACTTTTCAATGGAACGTTCTTTGCGAAAGGAGTGGTCTCTGCCGAGAGAAGGTGTGACACAGCTCTGATAAAACCTGTCCTCCTCTCAAATGCCTTTGGTTGCCCTGTCCACTGCTCTTTCAGTCTTCTTCCTCTATGCCTCACATCAGTCATAAGTCTAACTCCTCCTTTACAAATATAACAACAACCTATAAGAGTCACATGGCAGCTGTCAGCAGTAGCTATTCATGTATGAATTATTAAGACAGAACAGGACAAAAGGCTATTTTCACTTAAACTTGCTGTTTTTATTATATTAAGAGTGTGGTACTGAAAGAATATTATGTATTTGTTTGTATATTGTGTCTGTCATGAGAGTTGAAAGGTAGACTGAAAATGAATGACACATGACAGCCAATGACATATAAACATAATTGTAATGCAAATGTACATCATGTAAACACTTCATTACAAAAAATGAATAAAACTCTGAAGATACTGCTGAAATCAGTTGGTTTTGTAACAGGCTCAAATGATGATGTATTGTATTGTAGCTAACTTTGTAACTACGAGAGACCATGATGTCAACTGCTGATGATATAAACAACTTCATTCTCTGCCTCCCACCTGGCTTTTTATTTGTGTAAACCTCTGCAGGATTTCACTCCCAAATTTGTTCCTCCTTTATTTCTTGCTCTTGATCTCTTTCACATAGTGCTCACTTCAGTTCAGGCCATTTTACTTGCTTTGGCCCCTACTAGATATCTTTAATGTGCCTTTAAAGGGGAATAGCCTACCAGTACCTACCTCACAATTTAAGAATTGTGTGTTATTCCAAACATCCAGAAAACTCAAGACAATTTGTAAAACTAAACAACTCTTATGAAATTCCAGAAACTAGAGATATAAGTGATGTTATAAAATCATATTGGAATAGATTTACATTGTTAGTCCCAATGTGGAAATGATCATCAGAAATAGAATATATCATAGAAGAAATAGCATATAAATAGTAATTACTTCTTAGATTATTAAATATTCCAGTGTGCCAACATAATAACGTGTTAAATAAAAGTGAATGGTTAACAAATATATGATAAAGAAAATGAAACAAGGAAAGGAAGAAAGAAAAAAGATTAGACTAGATAAGATTCAGTCTAATCGGTCTGATGACAATTTGCCTCTGGCTGCAACGGCCAACATTTCGGGGTTTGTGATGTAGCCAACGGATATCCGGAAAACGGATATCCGGGCCAAGACTTTAAATTAAATTAAAAAGCTAACAGAAAGCTAGAATTTAAAAAAAAAAAAAAAAGCTAATAAAAAGCTAAATCATCGTCAGACGATAGCCGATGGCCTCCGATGTTCCATTTCGGGAAATGCTTTTACTCTCCCGCTCAAACGTGATTGGTCAATGCTACTCGGAACTACAAACGGGCTACAAACAGAAACCATATGCAGAATCTGTTTATAGAGATTGGATTAGATTCAATGTTATTGTCATTGCACAGAGGTAGTGATGTTACGTCTGACACCGAAGCTTCGGAGCATGCGTGAAACTCGCTATGCAAATCTGAACCAGTGTGCCGTGGCTTGCTTTCGTGCGGAAAAGTCATGTGAATTATGACGTTGGAAACACCCACTCCTTCAGTCCTCAATGATTCACATTATTTGTTTGGTTTTGACAGATGGAGCTTTTGAAAATTTGGCAGGATTCAGTATTCAAATTATAATCCCTTCTAGATTTGTAATAGAACCATATCAAACTGCAATCAATGAATCAGTCAGTCAAGCAAGCAATCTTTATTTGTAGAGCACCTTTCATAGACAAAGAAATAGAAACATAGCCTATAGAATCAGACCTGCCAACATATCATCTTCAACACTAGTCAAACATAGTCAAGTCAAACCGACATATGTGCATGGCGCTTCGCATCCAAAAGAAACACAAATGAGCGTCTACCTCATTTGACTGCACGACATTTGTTTTACCAGCAGATGTCACTCGAGTGCACTGTGTTTACTGAAGCATCGAGTAGTGGACCCATTTTCAATACAATTGGCCGAAAAGCTTCAAGGCTTAAGAAGGCCTCGTTTCGCCATCACTACACACAGAGCATGACAGAGCACAGCATATTAATTGACTTTGAATACTGGCTGCAAAAGACACTGTAGTAGAACATACTGGGCAAAGGGGAACAGGGGAAAAAGAAGATAATTGCAATATGCAAATATCACAAATATGTGCTGTACAAATACACATTAAATGCATATGCAATGTATAACAATTAGAGAAAAACGAAATGTAAAATCTAGAGCTGCTCCATAGACATTCAGTGGGAGAGTGATTTTGTAGACTCAAAGAAAGTTTAAGTGTTTATGTCCAGATGAGCTTTATGTAATAGCAGTTTGACTGCTATTACATACCCAGAACTTTAACCCCTGAAATTAGCTCTGGATCATCTCAAATTCACCCTACTAAGTCATAGACCATCTTCAAATCAAATAGACCACCTTCAATTTTATATGCGTATTTATTTATGTATTTTTTTATTAATTAATGTATTCATGTATTCATTCATTCATTAATGTATAATTCACTTAATAGCACTTGTGCATCTATTGCTCTCATGTAGACTTCCAGAAATGCTATATTCTTTGTGGGGGGGGGAGTAAGCCTTGCCATTCCAGTAGTTTTCTAGTAGTTGGACTAGATTGTTATTACTATTATTTTAGGCGTATTTATTTGCGAGACAGAACTGGGACAGGAAATAGAACAAATCACGTTCCGGTCCACACAGCTGAGTCCCGCCCCACTAGTCTGTGCCATCTTGTATTTAGCAAGAACAAAAACGGCGTTAGAAAGAAATAAAACGTAAACACGAGGCACAGTCTTTAACCGGGATTTTTAACTTCCACAACCTCAAAAACGGTTCGATGTAACACGGCAACATGCACAGAAGAGGGGAGTCGCGGAGAAACACCAGCCACACCCCATAGAACCAGCTAACGTTAGCTAGCGAAGCTAAGCTAGCCAATTAGCCAACGTCAGTAAACTGGTACCGAGCTAAGCTAGGTAGCTAGCCGCTAAATACAGCTAGCGAAACCAGTGAGTCCAGTCGGGAAACCCGTAAACCCAGTTCCATCGTCACTCCGACACCCGAGGGGATGGGAATGGACCGGACACCGAACTGAGCGACCGGAGGAGAGTCGCGGGCTATGATTATTGTGGCTCGCTAGCTAGACTGCTAACGGTTGTTTTTCGTGGCGGAGAGGATCGTCGATAAGCCGCGGTAAGGAATGCTACACGTAGCTAGCTGACACGGGTTAATGTTAGCACGTCTGGTTGACACTAGCCTAGCTGACAGGGGTTAACGTTAGCACGTCTGGCTGACACTAGCCTAGCTGACACTGGTTAACGTTAGCACGTCTGGCTGACACTAGCCTAACTGACACTGGTTAACGTTAGCACGTCTGGCTGACACTAGCCTAACTGACACTGGTTAACGTTAGCACGTCTGGCTGACACTAGCCTAACTGACACGGGTTAACGTTAGCACGACTAGCTGACACTAGCCTAACTGACACGGGTTAACGTTAGCACGTCTGGCTAACACTAGCCTAGCTGACACGGGTTAACGTTAGCATGTCTGGCTGACACTAGCCTAGGCTAATGTGAGTCAACCCCAGGAAAACAGTGGAGGCTAACGTAGTGTCTATGAAGCAGCTCTAGATTTTACATTTCGTTTTTATGTTATACATTGCATATGTCTTTATATTTCATCTGTATTTGTACAGCACATATCTGTGATATTTGCATATTGCAAATATGTTTTTCCCGTTCCCCTTTGCCCAGTATGTTCTACTGCTGTCTTTTACACAGCCAGCATTCAAAGTCAATTAATGTAATGTATTGCAAATGTATTCTTTTAAAAAAATGTTTTCCTCCTCCTTTCTCCTTGTTTCACTTTCATATTTATTTCCTTTATCATATATTTTTTACCATTCATTTCTAGCTGACACTAGCCTCTACTGTCTTCATGGGGTTGGCACAGAATTAGCCAGGAAGACAGTGGAGGCTAGTGTCAGCTAGACGTGCTAACGAACAATTGAATCGCTGCTACATGTTAAATCAGATGGTTTATGTAATAACGTATCGATGCCCGGTACATAGCTTGTGTCACGTTAACAGACCCCATGTTTTAGCTCGATGTCCTTCACAAATAATAACAGCATCGGTTTACTAACGTTCATTAAACGGGCCAATGTCAACTGGCAGGATGGTTGCAAATAACATTGGGTTTCTTGTTTTCCAAGTCTTGGCTATAAGAGGTTTTGAGGATAACTGCCATGACTACGCTAGCGCCGCTGTTCGCATTGCATTCTCAAAACGGTTTTAATCTCGTCGATTTGAGATTTTGAATCTGGGTAAATCTCATAAACAATGCGGAACGTGGTGCTTTTCCCAAGCTAGGATGAAGGCCACAGTCGTTCAGCTTCCTTACTTCCTTAAATAACTAGGTGGTTTTAGTTTGGCACTCCAGTCACATTTTTTGATTCAAGTAAGTCCAGATAGGCAAGAGAAAAGCTTCTTTGCACTGTTAAAACCAGCTGTTACACACCACACCTTTGTGTATGCTCTGGGAATTAATCAAATCTAGCCAGGAAATACAAGGATCTCTTATAGACCATTTCAGTCTAGTTTGTATAACTGTTTGACAATACTGATGTCTGTCATGGGACACATAATAGATGCATAAGGCTTCCACTCAGCTTCAACTAAGTTTAGACAGCGATAACTGTATGAAGGTGAAGCATATATATATTCTGCATGTATTCATTTTCACTGTTCAGTTTATGAATGTTTGAGTCTTTATGTTTCATTGATGCTGTACAATGAGAGCTTGGTTCAACCATGTGATCTTGGTCATCAGGCACCACTGACATACCAAATTATGATTCACCCTTTTTGCTGAACAATAAGCGGTAATAAAATAAGGAATTTCTTTCTTTTTTTTTTCTTTTTTTTAATGTCCATCCTTACAGGAGACTGTATTGTTGGGGGGGGGGTTGCTTGCATAGTTGCTTGAAAGGGAAGAATGCATGCAGTATTACGTGAAACAGAAGCCCTAAAGCCACGTCTTCATGCATTTACTGACTCATCGAGGCAGTAACTGCATTTACTGTCGCTGGCTCTGTCCTCAAGGCTCCAGCTAACACACAGTGTATAGGACAGCTACCTAAGGATGAGCAGTTACATTAATTGTATTATCAAATTGTTGAATGTTGAATTTGTCAATAACCATGGCCAACTGTGCATGCTAAGTTGCTGTTTAATTAGTTGATTTTCCACGACAACCTAAGGCTAAAGACTAAACTCATTTTAACACTCCTCAATTTATACCAATCTTACACTTTAGTTAAATTAGTCATATGGAATGACTGAATGCTGTTGCCTGTTAGATTTCCTGCTCTTAGATCTTCAGATGCATGATATAACACAGGCCATGGAAAGTTTTAACTAAATGTTTGTAAGACATCCAAATGTCATGCATACAGCTATAGGATTATTCCAGTCTTCATATGTTTTTCTCAGACAAGGCTTGGCACAGTTTGGTACATTTGATTTACTACAATTTTTTTTTAACATCCTAACATTTTTACATGGCCATAATTTTATATTGAGAATACATTTGCTTTGATTTCACTTCAGTACGTCATGTTTTCCCCAAAGAATGGTATATGCGGTGTTGAACCATGTCATCTGAGTATGTGTGCATGTTATTCGCTTTGACAAGCAGGTCGTCTGTAGCTGTTGACTGGCTCCATCACATCAGAACGATCAGAAAGCAGTAGTGGAAGAAGTACATGAATGAGTTTCTCAAGTTAACGTATTAACCTTAATTAGTGAAGCCGAAGTGTTGGTGGTCTAGTTATGTTCATTCTGATTGCTTTCCCTGAAATTCAGTTTGCTCAAAGTCAAAAAGGGGGTCATTTTTTTGACTGATTGCATATTTTATATAACAGACCTTTTTCAATTTTATTAGCAACTATGGGGCATTTTCAGTTATTAGATAAATGTAATGGAGTAAAGAGTCGGGATGTTTGCTTTAAAATGTAGTGGTATAAAAGTAGTGTATTATATTTCTCAAGCGCCAGAGGGAAAGTATTTGGTACCTTTCTTGGCAGCTTATAATGCATGTACGACAGAGTACTTTGCTTTGTAATGTGCACAGAGAGACAATGAATGTAAGCATTCAGGCCTAGCTAATGAATCATAAACACTTACTGGTACCAGTGAATTCTTATTTTGCACAGCGTCCGACTTTCACAGTAGTTAAGCTTCTGACATCTCAATGAGTCCCAGCTAAACTGAATACTAAATAATTGAAACATGTTTGCTTTAAAGTGCACTTCTGTGAGAGCCGGTCGCCATCTCGTCTCCTCTTTCCCACATCACCGTTCATTCTGCACCACTCGCCCCCCTTTCCTCCACAACACATGTTCTCTCTTTTAAATCCCTCTCTTCCCGAACGCTTAGGTCTTCATGGCTTTGTCATCATTTAGTCCTGCTTCCGTCATCACATTTTCACTTA
>OMKK01011970.1:1147-12551 GCA_900302305.1 Polymixia japonica | reverse complement strand
CTCTCTGGTTCTAAGGTTCTATTTTTACCATAGGGTCCATGTATGAGTGTTGGTATATATGAATGTGTGTGCGTGTGTGCGTGTGCCCATTTTAGCTCCTAGGGTTGTCATCATTGTTTATGAAGACAGAACACTTGGCTGTGAGTCTAGATGGCATTCTTATGGACACACACACACACACAGGTCTACGTACAGACATCCACCGTGGCATGAAAAAAGGCCACAGCCTGTGGTCTTTCTATATAAGTGAGGGAGCATGGTTGTAGTATGTTTTATTTTCTATCATGCGGTATGGTGTGTAAACAACAAGAGAGGACCAAGAGAAGTGCACGGCGCCCACACTGTAGCAAATCCTCCCCAGGGACTACAGGACGTGCCTCTGTACATGGAAAAGCACCGCTCGCTGCAAGAGGCTGATAAGGCCTACACTGTGCTAAGACACTTAGTAAACTACACAGTGCTAGTAGCATAAGGACAAGGACTGGGCTCTAAGGACATAATTACCTCCTAGTGTGTGTGTGTGTGTGCACGTGCGTGCGTGCGTGTGTGTGTGTGTGTGCGCGCCCTAGCCCTACTCACCAGGTCCCCCAGGTCCAGATCTGCCCTGCGTGGCAGACTGCCGTCAGAATGTGATCTGGCTTCTGATATATATACTTATACATTCATACACCAAGGTCATGGTCATATCCATCTCACTCCCGTCCACACATACAGAAGAGAGAGAGAGAGAGAGAGAGAGAGAGGCAAAAGATAGGATTCAGTCGCATTCATCTTCATTTACATTCGGTTGGGCAGGTTTCATGGCAACAGCAGCAGTAGAGGGCAGGAGCCTCATAAAAGACCCTAAATTATAGGCAACTGGAGCACTTAATCTCAGCAAATGCAATCACTTTAAGTGTTATCAATGATAACAAAACAGCACCATATCCTTCGAGACCTTTTTACCCAAACTGATCCGGGATGATCAACAAATTGGATGAGTTGAGAGTCAAGATTCAAAACTTAACTGCCATAGTCACACAGTAGAAAATACATTTTCAATTCCTCTAGTTAGAAACTTGCCAAATTACACATTCATCCATATGCAAAACCATTTATAAAAGTGCCATCAACTGTTAAAATGAGTTAAAGTGACCCCATGAGGTCTTTACACAGACAAGCCTCAGTGTAGGTGCTGTTTGTGAAAACGTATGAGAGGTGTCTCAGGGTCATCAAGAGAAACCCAGAGGGTAAGGTTCAAAAAAAGAGGGTTGGCTGGACGGGAACCAATTTTCCAGCCTTTTTTGTTTTATTTGGAGCATATTTTTGTGCAGAGCCATGGAAGGAGTGAGGAGCCATGGCCTTTTGTTGGTGTAAGTGACTAGCTAGGTGTTACCTAGTGCTACTAGCTGTGCAGTTTGTGAACAAATCATTAGCTTCAGTGCCGTCCGAGGTGTGTGTCTGTTCTCTGCTGCAGCGACTTACAACAATGTTAAGATCAGAACAGGACAGGACAGGACAGGACAGGACAGGACAGGACAGACAGACAGACAGACAGACAGACAGACAGACAGACAGACAGGCAGACAGACACTGTTATGGATGGCTCAGCCACAGCGTAAGAAGCTAGACTTTACGGATGCAGAATAGACCAAAACATACAGGACAGGTTCACTTGACTTCATTTGTATTCGCCATATGCACAACATTTACTTTCTGAATTTAGCAAAAAGTTAAATTAAGAACTTGAGTTGAGTTGAGAGTGTGTTGGGTGGAAACAGACGTCCAAAAACACTCATTATTATGGAAATAAAAGCAACAGGTTTCCAATCACTTAAGCAGGAAATACATTTCTCCGGGACAGGGGCACAATTAAAGCTGACTTCAAACAGAAAGGAACTTTTGCTTGTTCAAGTAACATTAAAAATTAAAAATAGTCAGAAAGAACAGGAGTGAGCTGATGCGTACACAACCTCTAAAGCTCAGCACTTGATCGCGGGTCCCACTGCTTTATAGACATCTTATTTCAGCATTGATGTTTTTCATAAATGAGGGTGGGAGGAGAGGGAGGCTGGCCAAGCTGTGGGGGACACCGTTGTGTGTTTTGTCTGACAATGATTAAGTCTGGCTCATGTTGGTTTTCACAGGATTTGGATGGAGTCCAGTGGTGTAGCAAGGCAGAGGACTGCAAGTGTGAAAAGTGTCCCGTAGAAAATTATTGGCCGTAGAAAACTATTCTCCTGAATTTTAAAATAACTAGCAACCAACCAGGGCTCCTTTCTAAAACAGGAAGGGCTTGTGGTTCCGTTGGACTAGAGTACAACGTTCATGAACAGGTGGGAAGGATTCTATTGGCCAAAAGAATGCTCAGAGAACCGACTGTATTATCCCACTTCACTGAAAGCAACCTATAGTTATTTATACTGTGTTCTAGTGCCGTGACTGCCGTCGAATTGTTTTGGCAAATAATTCAAATGTTAGAAGCACTGTTTGACCCAGATCTGTCTAGGATAGAATTTAAGTAGTTCTCTCTATGCTTTCTGATTTTAAGGGCTTTCTTTCAGGCAAGGGAGAACATAATCAAATTGAACGGGACTGTTCATTAGCTCAGAGCACAGGAATAGAGCGCTGCTGAGATAGAGATTGAATTGGACTGACTGAGGTTTTGAAGCATCCTTATTTATCTGGGCCGAAGTCTGGACCTGTATGTGGACGTGTTCATACGCTTGCGGTGTGTCTGGTTACATATTCGGTGCACTGGCGCCGAACGTCTTCGTGCTCATACATCGCAAGAGAGTCAGTTAAATGCCTGAAATGGAAATGTAATGTAAAATGCCTGTGTGGAGAATATGACTGAGCTTGTGTGAAGTGTTTGTCTACACTCCATACTAGGGTGCGCTTAGAATACACAAACAAACTCTTAGATTTATTGTAATTGAGTGCGGGCAAACCCCGCGCTAGCTGGGTAAACAGTGGAGGAGACAAACACTCGGCAGGCCACTTCTGAGAAGATGACCGCCACGGAAGGTCAAAGCAGTTATGACCCTGGACATTAATGTATGAACACACAAAGATACACATACACACATTCTCTGCCTCTCAATTTCTCTGTCACACACGCCCACAAACCCACACTACAAGACACCAGTTAAAAGGGTTATCAAGTATTGTGAAACAATTAGTTTAGTCAGCCTTAGAGCTAGAGAGACTAGTCATCCCTAATACAGACTCAACACTAAAAAGTGAACTGGATAGCCACTGGGTACCCGAGTTGGTGCTTTTCCCCTTTGGTCTAAAACATTTTAGAACATAAACAACCATCCCGATGCAAGAAACCAGAAAACACGGATTACAACCTCTGACAGTTGTCATGATAGAGTCTAGGAATTTGAGGAATTTTGATAAAGGGGAAGGTGACTGTGAGAGCAACCAGGGGGATTTTCAGGCGATACGGGTACATTTTCTGGTTGTGTGAATCACACTACCACACAATCATTTGTGTATGAAACATGGATCCAAAAGATGAGTCTCCCATGCGGTGTCTATTCAGCTGCCCCGGAGGTTCTTTGGATTCTGGCTTTGGAAGTTCAAAGTTTTGTTGCTTTTTTATTTTATTTTATTTGCATCAGGTAGGGATAGAAAATGTCGATACTGTCATTTTCTGCTGAGAAAAAATGTCAGTCGCACAGTCCTGCATGGATAATGATGTCCATCGACAGTAGTTTGTTCTCCCAAAAGAAGAACAGTGAAGTTGCCCTCTCCATAGCACTGAGGTAGAGAAACCAGTCTCCATTGGTCACATCCCTGACTATTGGGGACAGGTCGGAAACGTATGTGTTCCAGTAATCAAAGGACTGGGACAGCCATTCCCTTTCCTTAAGGTAGACTTGAAAGGCTGCTTGGATGGTGTCAGCGTGCTCCTTTGTGATGTTTCCTTCTTCGCCTGTGAGCTCTTTGGACTTTGGAGTGCTTCTAGTTCCGTTCCGTTCTCAGGGTATTTGGAGAGGAATGCTTCCAACATTATAGATGTGAGGACCTCGTGTATCATTGAATGGGCATTGTGGGCCCTGGAATAGTGGGAACCAGAGATCACGGTCTTGATGACATCAGTACCATAACACCCTGTCTCAACTAGAACAGCAAAAAGCTATGTCAGAAGTAGCTCTTCCGATGAAAAATGGCGTGGTCAGAGATTTTGGCACACATCCCAAGTTGTACCTTGGGGTCATATTAGCCTATAACAGTTATCCTCTCCTAAATTATGTGCATACATATCTATGCCAGGTCCTACACTATCACTCTAATGGAGAATTTGCAGATTCAAAAGGAGGACAATACCACGATGCTATGAACTCATTGGTCAGAGGAAACATGCCTCTCAGACTTAAAGGTGTGTGTGTGTGTGTGTGTGTGTGTGTGTGTGTGTGTGTGGTGTGAGTTTTTGTTTGGGTCTGCATTAGGGCTGAACAATATATAGATTTCATATTGATATCGCAATATGAAATAACACAATATTGTAAACACTGCAGTATTTTAAAATAATTTCTAAACTACACATAATGAAGACAAAGTGAAATTGAGAAGAGTCAGGTCAACATGCTCACCCTCACACATGCTAGATCCATATAATACAAGAAGATTGGTCATCTCTGGGAAATACAACAGGAGACGGTGTAATCTCATAGTGTTACACTTACATTGCTGGTAAACGTATTCTCACATTATACAACTGAGAGTTTTAATCTACATAAAAATGAAATGTAGATTCCAAACTTAAGACTAGACCTTAAAAATGATATTGGAAGTTGTACTGCAATATCTTCTAAAATAATTGCAATATGATATTTTGTCCGTATCGTTCAGCCCAAGTCTGCATATGGTGCGTGTGTGTGTGTGTGTGTGCGTGTGTGTGTGTGTGTGTGTATATATATGTTCGGGTCCGTGAGAGTCAGTGTTTGCATCATATCTGAACCCTTTGTAAGTGCTAGCTTTTCTAACAACCTCTATTGTATATAATACTGCAAAAAATGTTTTTGGCGGAAACGACAACGGTTTTTGTCAATAAAGAAATTAGCTATGCGATAAATAGTGATGGAAACACATTTGTTGAATAAATACTGACATATTGTAGGCTGACATGGACGACCAGGTGAATGGTTTAACCTCATTCATTGCACAGCAGTTCAAAAGAGACCTTAGACAAAGTCATGGTTGTATGGACATTAGTTCTAACATTACTTTAGACAACTTTAGACGGAATAATTTATGGCCAACATTAGCTGATACTGGGGCTTAGAGCTGAAAGATTAATCAATTTCAAATCGAAATTGCGATTTGAAACAATGCGATTAGCAAATCGCAAAGGCTGTGATTTAGGATATACCTTACGCAGCGCGTCTGACCCAGGGTTTAAACTGTTGTATCAATGGTTTTACAAATTCATGCCGTCCTCCTTGTGTTTCAGTAATGTCAGTAATGCTCACCAATCAGTAGTGCCGCGCCGTTGAATTTGGGATTGTTTTGGATGTGATGCACATCTATTAGTTTGACTTTCTGTTTGACTAATGTTGAAGATGATATGTTAGTTGGCAGGTCTGATTCCATAGGCCATGTTTCTATTTTTTGTCTATGAAATGTGCTCTACAAATAAAGAATCTATTAAACAGTTAATATTGAACTGAAGCGTCAATTGCAATATCTTCCATAACAATCGCGACTAGACAGAAAGTTTTCAAGCAAAAGAAAAAAAAGAAAGAAATGAGCGACACTGAGGAGAATCCCGGTGGCCAGAGTGATGTATCCACTGTGCTTACACCGAAAAAAAAGCAGCACGTTCCAGTGTGTGGACATTTTTTAAACCCAACGACGATGTAAAAGGAGTCATACTTCGAAGCAATGCGTTGGCATCGTCGCAGCGCCGCAAGGTAACAATACCAATCTCACCTCGCCACCTCAAACGCCCCCATGAAATCCAGTATGATTTAGCAATGAAGGACAAACAAACCACATCACATATCCCAGCCGCCAGACCACGCAAACCTCAATAATGCAAAGGTGTTATGTTTGTAAAATGCAAAATGCTTTTATTGAAAAAAATGAGAATAGTGTGAGAGAATCGTGATTCACATTTGAGCAAGAATCGTGCAGCCCTATAACATACTGGACAGAGCCAAGTTGCTAAAGGGCATCTGTCCCGGCTAGGCGCGCGCACGCACACACACACACACACACACACACACACACACACACACGAGCAGCTGGTGATCAAACACAGTGCATATAAGAAATGCAAAGCGCTCAGCTAAATCCTCCCAAATGATTTAGACACACACTGTCGGGTTGCTGTGCATCTGAATACCCCAGCCAGGAGCGTTTCAAACCATCGAGGATGCTCCCGTTTCCCTCTTTGATGTGTACTGGTTGAGTTGGATGTGCGTATGTAACACATGAGCGTATGGAGGACATCGACACAAATACAACACAAAATGGTCCCATTTACACAGTCTTCTTCCATGTGAGAGACTTTATCATGCACATTTAAACATTTAAACATCTAAGGCAGGGCCGAAATGGTGCGCACACTAAATCTAAAACTAAATCTAAATACTAAAAACTAAATCACTAAAATCTTTCCCACATTTTTAATTTACCATACAGCTGCTGAGTATATATTTCTGAGTGCATGTTGATTCAGAGTATCAGTCGAATGCAGATGTAGCTAAACTAAACAGCATGCTGCTTGAATCCTTTTATTCTCCCAATTTAAAACATACGCCATGTTCAAGCTGGGAAACAGAGACTTCACCATCTGTTTCATTGTCATAAACTCACCATCATAATAATAAGTTCATTTGGACAGCACTTTTCTTCAACAAAAGTTTAAAAAAGCACTTCAAAGTCAAGACAAACAAAAGCCACAGACACAAGGTTACACAAGAAAGAAGATTTGTTTTTTGTTTTTTTTAGATTTGCGTTAAAGGTGGTTGGTGGGATACAAAATGCAATACAAAACAATACAATCCTAAAAGCTGGGTGCCAGGCTAAGATATGTAGGACGAGCCAAGGCATCACAAAATCAGAGCAGAGAGATGCAGCCAATCACAGCCTGGAAAATCCATCTTTTTGACAGAATCATTTCCAAAGCCTGCACCCCCAACTGGGCTCCTCGTGGTACCTCTGAGACATACCCGCCTGTGTGTGTGTGTGTGTGTGTGTCAATGGGAATTGCATTGCAGTGATTATATACAGACCAAGGGCCGTCCCACAGGCAGCAGCAGCCTTCAGCTCTTTCTCTCTGTAGACCATGAGGCTTCCTTGCTAGCTTTGTCAAGCACTCCTCATTGGTTTTAAAACCCTCTGTGGGTCTCTGTGTGTGATAGTGTGTGCATATTAGAGAGAGAGAGAGATGGTGTGTGTGGTGAGGTGATGAATGCTGCAGACATACTGTATTTCTCTCATTTCTCAACAAATCCCCTCTACCCACCGACTCCCTTTCTGCCTCTCTTTTTCTGTGTGTGTGTGTGTGTGTGTGTGTGTGTGTGTGTGTGTGTTTTTGTGTGTGAGAGAGACACATCTCCACTCTGTGTTCCATCACACAGGACTGTGGCCATAAGGCCTGGTTCAGTCAGGCCATTTGGCTGAGAGGTATAAATCCTCTGATTTGGACTCACACCACAGTCCATTGTAGACAGAACGGACACACACACACACACACACACACACACACAAATACACAACATACACAAATGTGTATGTGACAAAGTGTATGTGCACACATAAACTCACAGACAAGCACACCATGATGTATCGGATTTAGTCACATTCATATACATGCACACACACGCACTCACACACACACACAGCACAAACACACACACACAGCACAACACACACACACACACACACACACTATGTGTCCAGAGTGCAATGGGGGAAAACGGAACTTAATGGAAGGTCAGAGCCATCTTTTCATCTCATGGAACTCAGTTTGCTCTCAAAACAACAAGGTGGGGTCAGGGGACACATGCCATCAGAGTGGAGAAAGATGAACTGCCACAAGACACACAGACACACGCACACGCGCACACACACACACAGACTTACATGCACAACCACAGAGACAAGTCATGCTGCTCACGGCTCTACAGGCATTTCCACTACCAACAGTATAGTTCTGCATATGGGTCAATGACGTGACGCCTACATTTTCTGTCCGACTGCAGTTTTTCCATTTTAAAAAATATTTAAATGTATAAAAACATAACATATATCAAATACCTTTCCCATATACGTATGTACCCACTTTAACCTTTCCAACTTTTAGTTATCGTTATATCACCACTTCTCAAATCACGAGTCACGAGACTCAGACTGCCTCACTATGTGACTGTGTGTGTAAAGTGACCTTGGGTACCTTGAAAGGCGCTATATAAATTAAAGCCATTATTATTAAATTATCATGTGGTGAGACCGTCCAGCCATGACTGCTATTGAAAACGTGTTTGAAATTACATCCAAATTACTCTTATTATAAATTAATCTAAATTAGAGTAATTACTCTAAATCTATTCAAATTTATCTTTGCAAAGCATTTGCATTTATATTTCCATCATAATATATAAATGAACGGAGCCCAAAGATGTTCATTTTATGAGATATCATCTGGCGTGACCATCAAGAAAAGACCAATTTGGGACTTTTATGTTGAAAACAATTTAAGGACAAGAAGTGATCATAGAGAAGCATGAACAGAACAGAAGCCAAGGACCCATGGAAACATCTAACAGGTTTGTAAGTCTCTCAAATTTGGAGAAAAACAAAAATCGTTGCTACATTTGGATATCATGTGGTACGACATGAAAACTATGAATATGAAGTTGTATCTGCAAATCTGTATCTTGGTGATACATTTGATAGTGAACTTTGGCTGGAAGAATGCTTGTTTTGTTTAAGTGGCCAATTCTGATGTCTGTAAATTTTGACTGAACTTGCAAACATCATGTGGCACAACCAAGTTACGTGGCGCGACCATTGTAGAACCATTTTACATGATAGACATACGTATGTCCTGCATTGGCAGTTTTTTGTGCTTTTATATTCAATTCATGATTTATATACATACATTTCTTTATTTTAGTATAATATGGCAGAATTTCAGTCATTTTTCCCAAGATTTCAGAAAGAACAGTTTATGTTTTATCATGTGTTTTCATGAGAAAAATACAAAAACAATTGATAGTATGGAATTTCACTTAGCTAATTGGGTAAGCAAAGAGAGCATTCGAAAATATGACCAGATGATTCCTGGCAATTTGGTGGCTGTGAAGGGCACATTTAAGGCAACCATATATCATGTATTGTAACCAATAATGGCAATAACTGTATAAAATTCAAAATAAAATATCTAATTTCTATGACTGAAACATTAATCGCTGATACAGTATGCTTAAGTGGACCTGTATACATTTTTTACAAGTTTTATGGGTTTTACAGGAAAAATAAGTCTGTTACATAAAGAGGAAGACAGTGCCGTTATAGAACGTAAATATGAGATCATGATTTACAGAAACTCAAAAACACTTTTTTTCCCAAACATTTTACTTTATTATTGATACTTTGTTAAAATGTTAAGGAAATATATTAATTGTAAGAATCACGGTCGCACCAATCTTGATGGAAAATTATTATTCATTCATTATTACTTAATGTTTTTGTGTTTATGTCAATGTGTATACAACACTCCGAATGTTTGAACAATTGCCAAATGTATCCTTATTTTTTGCATTTTAAAATTAGCCTATTCAAAATCCTTATCCATCATTGACCCATATAGTTCTTGGAGTTATATGCAGCTCAGGAGGTGCTACAAAAACGTTCCAGGAACCCTCAGGTGTAGCTAGCAGTGCTCTCAATCATGACTGGTCAAACAAATGTGTAAACAAAACTGCCTTTGTGTAGCTGGCTACATCCACCATTTTTAAAAAATCTCTGAAACTCTGCATGTCAATTCATGTTTCAAAACTCACATACAGTAAGAGTGACAAATAATGAAGAACAATATTATGGCTATAACCTCTTCCATGTTGTTGTTTACAGTGCAGTGTAGAAAAATGACATAAGCAGCATAACTGTCCTGTTTTGTTTTTTTCCCCCCAACTTTCATGGTTCTTAAAGTACAGTGGAAAAGGAAACAAGAACTCATCTCAGAACTTAAAAAGCTCCTTTTATGGAAAGTTCCTGGCCGCTTTTGGTCAAAAAGACAGACAGAAACAGAGACATACACACAGACATAGACAGGCAGATTGAAAAGCATGCATCCATTATGCTAGCACAGTACCAACTATAGCTATTTGAGACAGCTAGGATTTGGACCCTGTTAGGACTCGGTGGTGGTAACCAACGGTTTGTGAAATTGAAGCTGCCACCCATATGCATCCACATCATGGAGCAATTTGAACAACACCTAAGTCTACCACACACACACAGACACGCAGGAACAGGGGTGGGTTCACAGCGCTTCGACCTAATCCATCTGTTGCTAATGAGGTGCCTCGATACAAGCTGTAAGATATGGACCGATAAAGGCAGAAAGTTTTGTTTCAAAAGTATGTATACACCATTGGGAAAAAGCGGCATTTCTTACAAAAGTACTGATTTACAAACAATGGCAGCTTTTTTACAGGAGAGTAAGTAAACTGAGCCCTTGATTTACAAAAGAATGACACTCAGGGCTCTAGTTTGACATCCATGACAGCACCGAAATGAGCGCTGGGGCGCAGTAGAGGGTGTGTCAATAAAGGGAAGTGGTAGTGCACTGTTCTTTTGTTCAATAATATAAAACGTTTTCAAATAGAAGAGATGTTAGATATGTGGGCTAAAAAACCCTTCATTCTCCAAAAAGTAAACTTTTCAGCAACAGTGAAAAAAGATTATTTCCTGAGGTGCCCCAGTATATTATCAGTGTGCTGTAGGTGTTGAAAACGTTTCATGGGTGCTGGGGCCTAAACTCATAAAACCTGCTCAAGGCATGAGGGACAATGTAAGTATATATTCATGACGTACATAGATTCCATCCATCTATCCATAAATAAATAAGTGTTAAATAAACATTCCCAAGGGGCCCAGGTCCAGCACAGGAGGCCAACTTACCTGTAAATAGGATCCTGCATCACCATCATCTTGCTCTCATCCCAGGTCCACTCCTTCTTCTGTGGAAACAAACAAAGTGTTCACTTCTAAGGGTATTCAAACTTCTGGCACATAGGGACCAAGGCTGAAAAGTACATTAGGCGGAGAGCCATAGGCCAACAAAAAGCAGATTTGTAGTATTTGACATTAGAAATATTGAAAACAGCTTTGCTAGCCACGGTGCTTAACTGAACAAAACTGGGACGGACAAAACCTGTGGCAACACAACAACATATAA
>OMKK01011967.1:2306-20327 GCA_900302305.1 Polymixia japonica | reverse complement strand
AGAGGAGCTGGAGAGAGAAGAGAGGAGAGGAGAGAGGAGAGGAGAGGAGGAGCTGGAGAGGAGAGGAGCTGGAGAGAGAAGAGAGGAGAGGAGAGAGAAGAGAGGAGCTGGAGATAGAAGAGAGGAGAGGAGAGAGAAGAGAGGAGCTGGAGATAGAAGAGAGGAGAGGAGAGAGCTCACCTGTGGGGTTCCCAACCTCTCAATTAGAGGCACAAGGTGTAGAGGGGCGTACTTTGCTTCCAGCCTTTTCATCCTCACCTCCAGACGCTCCCCCTCTGTATAAAACAGAAACACACACACACACAAAACCGGATTCTTTACCCTAGATACAAAAAACAACAACTTTCTTTTCGCATTTCTGAAATCTGGATAAATCGCTTTTAACCAATCATCAATCTTCTCTAAGCCTTTAAATACCTTTGATGTAGACTCTGGGCAGAATGTTCTGGAAGGGGGCTGCATGAAGCAGGTCACACACTTCCTCCTGGGACTGGGGTTCAGATAAACACAACGAAGATTGAGGATCATTTCGAACGAGAGCCTATCGCACACGCTGCAGCAGGGTCGACTCTACAGAGCATGCAGGTAGCAATGGGGAGATTGATGGTTCTTTGAAGAACTGTCAAGCACAACTGATGCTGTATGTTCCCTCCAAATAACGCCCTTCATTTAGGCTCTCGCATTAATTAGGTTTGTATATAGTATAGTCACAGTACAGCATCAGATGGCACAATTGGTAAAATGACTAAAGCAGCAAGCAAACTGGCATTTATGTCTATGCTAATGGATTAGTGGACACCATTTCGAACTCATGCAGAGAAGGAGATAGATGAACGAGAGTTGTCTATGTGCGTAGGATGAGGCTACGATTATCACGACATAATAATAATCGTGCGACATTCCCGGGATTATAATTCGTCAAGTCCTCATCATCCTGACTGATCTGTCTTAGCGCTACCAGGTCAAATTTATAACCACTCGCAAAGGAGCCTCATCAGCCTGGATAAGCTTTCATGAGTAGGGCTGGGCGATGTGGACAAAATCAAATATCACAATATTTTTGACCAAATACCTTGATAACGATATTGCGACAATATTGTAGGGATGACTATTGGCGCGTTCACTAAATATTTACACAATGAGATTTTTGATAAATAATCATCAGTAATGTGGATATAATGACTAAGTGGGTAAAGGCAAATAATGGAACAGCTAGAACAGTTTGGTAAGTTCAGAAAATTACATCACTTTACTGTAATGCAGCCTTTAAAACCAGGAACAGACAACACTTATGCCATATCAAGATATCTAAAATCTAAGATGGTATCTAGTCTCATATCACAATATCGATATAATATCGATATATTGCCCAGCCCTAAGTCTACCAAGACTTGTGTGACTGTGTATGTGCATGTTTAATAACGATGTTATTAAGTGCAGTAGAGTAGTTTTATTACAGAAGCTGAACACTGAGATTTCTCTGAAATACGTAATTAAGTCCATTATTAATCCAGTCTATTACATTAGGTGGCGATTATGGGGATTGTTAGCCAAGAAAGAGCAAGTGATAAACCAAATTAAATACAGAGAAGCAGATCCTGAAATCTGGGTTACATGACGGTGGATGAAAAACAAAAGAGAGCCATGCAATGATAAGTGGAAGACACACTGGACCGTACATCTAAAAGTGGTCCAAACCAACATACGCACAAGCAGATCCACACGCTACGCAAACACCCTATACACACATTCACAGATGAATGCAGTCAAAGAGAAATGATAGAAAAAGTGGCAGTTAAGTCGTGCAATGAGGCAGGCGTTGTAAGCGCCCAGAACCAGCAGAGTATTGAGGCAAAAGTGGAGTTGAGCACAAGACTGTACCGACAACAACCAGCAATGTACCATCACCTCTGCCATGGAAGACAAGGACACACATATACTCTGTAGCCCACCAGCCTAGAGTTTTTACTTATTTATTTTCCAGAGTAAGTAATTATCTTTAATTGTGCGACTGAAATGCACTAAGTGCACATCTCAGCGGAATGAATTATTTGAAAACCTTCAAAAGATCGATGCGATCCCGAGAGGTAAATACATAGACGTCAATAAAAATCCATCTAAATCTCAATCCTTTTGCTTCCATGGCTGTTTTGAGGTGAAACTCTGTGTGCCAAAGTAAGATGGAGAAATAAAGAAAAACAGAAACACAGCAGCCCAAACCATCAAGAAACAAATAAAAAGAAAGACAAATCCAGTCTATGTGTTCTTTTGTTACCAAGGAAAAGACCTAAATCCTTACCACCTGTGGTAGTCGCCAGCGTGTAATGAAAAACAGAGTTGCATTTCAGGTAAAACGATCAAGATCGAACGCACGCGGACACTAGGACCGGGTGCCTGACTGTTTCCGTCCATAACATCCATCAGCTGATGACTGAGGATATGAATCAACACCGTCAACTGGGCAGAAACCTTCAGGCACCCAAGTTACCGGTCAACCACATAAAATCATGACAGCCAAGACAGCTACACATTAGCGGTCCCTCTCACTGAGGGACCACAGGAGCATTCAGGAGAACAGAGATTGGACAAGCAATAGAAGAGAGAGAGAGAGAGGGAGAGGGAGAGAGAGAGGGAGAGAGAGACCTTTAACAGGAGAGCAAATATGGCAGAGAAGTATAGAAAGCACAAGCTGTCAACACAAGAAAGAGAGGAGTAAAAAGGGTCTAGTAATGTGACACATTCATGGGAAGATAGATAACAGAAGAGTGTCTCACCAGAGCTTGCTCGATGAGCAGGCAGAAGAGGATGGCGTTGCCCACTTCCCTTAAGCTCTGGAAGACATCGGTCTTCAGCTCAGCATACTCGATAATGTCCTTTAGCTGGTGGTGAAAGAACTCCAGGATACCTGTCATGAGAGAGAGAGAGAGAGAGAGAGAGAGAGAGAGAGAGAGGGAAGGAGGGAGAGAGAGAGAGGGGAAGGAAATGTATTGGGAACCTGGAAACAGCTACATTTTGTGTACAGATGCTGCAGTTATACAGTACATCATTCTTATAGTTTCTTCAAACACCTTTTTTTATAGCCCAAAGGTATAGCGAAACGGCGTGTGGCTACCAACACTCCATAGCATCATTCAGGATATCACCTGGGGTTGGCAAGGCAATAAACTGAAATCATGACACAAAGGTGTCAGTGTCAATAGGCCTGTGCGTCTGCGACTGACCCTGTGCGACTGACCCACATTCTGCTCATAAATTAGTCCCTGACTGTGAACTGAGGACAGGAGGATCATTACCTGCTGACAGTAAGATCACTACAAGCCAGGAACAGAACTCAGAGTACAGAACATCAGTAATCTACAGATTACTAAACCCTGCTCATAGGGATATCCCATTTGACTGGTCTCTAATCTCCACAGGCCAATACGCATGAAGGCACGTTGGTACATACGCAGAGAGATAAGTAGGCATCTACAATAGCCATGGCTACATCCACAATAATATTTTTTTTTTTTTATATTGATGATCGATAACAATAATATTTTGATATTATTTGATGATAAGATGATAAGTATGACCTGTAATTTAATGTGATGGAAAGGGGTCTGGTGATGCTGTGGTTGTTAATCACACGTGCGCTTTGTTCTTTGTGCCAGTAGGGACTTAAAGCTTACCTGGGGAACCGTACTCGTGGCGTGGCAGACGGCAGATTTTGGGCATGACTTCTATCAGCGTTTTCACGTACTGCAGGATGGTCCCCTGTAACTGGAACGCAGGAAGGAAGATGGGTGGAACAAAGAAGGAAAAAGAGGAATGGAAGAGAGAACCCAGTGTAGTGAGGAAATGGGTGCAACATGTATATTAAAGACACTACAGACAGGATTTTCTGCTTTAACATATCATTAAGAAAGGCATTTTGGTTGCATAGTATAATGGCTATGGAAGAATGACACCATCGTCGTTAAGATTGGTTTCCCAGAAACCTCGCTTTCACTATGTAATTTAATGTGCCACCGGGTACGATCACTTGCGAACATGGAAGGATCGAATTACGGCACACAGGAAGTGCCCAAACAGGAAGAGGATCGGGCTTTTGGTTTTCCTGATAGCTAAATAAATCCTGTCCTACAATCACCTACAATTGTTATCTGCGAGCTACTACTAATACCACTAGGAAACCCAAGAGGTCACCAAAATCAAACTCTCACAATCTTGTCTGTAGCCGCTTTAAAAAAAATGCAACAGAAAATGTTAGTAAATACCAGGCTCTTGACAATCTTAAGCAGCTCTTCCATTACTACAGCAATGCCTTGGTAACCAAGGAGACGGCAGATGGTCTTGAAGTGAGGCGGGCCAACAAAGTTCCTGTAGGAGCTGTATATGTGGGAGTAGGCAATGTTCAGAGGCTAGGGAGGAACGGATAAACAGACAAAGGCAAACGATGTTAATATGAAACATTGGGAACATGAGCTTTCTTGATGAATACTGCTGAAATCAGTGCATCTGGGAATCTTAATGATTATGTGTGTATCACATCTGAGATAGAAGTCCTCAACGGCACCGTACCTTAGACCCATACAGGTAGTAAGGCTGCACGTTGGCTGGCTTGTCTCTCTGAGGCTCCTGGGTGAAGGGAATGGCTGTACGTACAAAGCTGAGGAAAGAGAGCAAGACGTCAACATAAAAACACTCCATGAGCGATACTAGCTAGCGTGCGCCTCTCCAAAAAAAAATGCTGACCGGTTTGTGGATCCATTGTAGCAGTAGTTGGGGAGGAAGTCGAAGTTGAGTTCCCAGAAGACGTGCAGCGTGATGCGTCCGTAGGGAGCGGAGACGTTGTGGTTGGCCTCACGGAACATGGCGTCGAAGCTGTCCAGGGTCATGTGCTTGGACAGGAGCCGGTGGGTTAGTCTGTTGATCTCCAGCAACCACTCCAACTCCTGAAGAAACAAACAGTTAGGGAGATTTAAGTATGATAAAGTTGGTTCGGGTAGACAGTTTGTTTGAGGAGACTGTCAAAGACAAAGGGCAACTGAACACTGGTTCAGAATAAATTATGGGAGGAGTGACAGCAAAACACCTTGTTTGTTTAATTAAAAGTGAGTCTGAGGAGGACGTTTATGTGGACATGCTGCGTTATCGTGTCCTGAAAGTCTTTGAGTATGGCAAGTGCTCTCACCACGATGGAGGTAAGATCTTCACTCTCAAAGCGGCTGATGGCCTGGTCCAGAGACTTGTACATGGCGGCTGAGATCCTCTGGGTGATCAGACGGTTCAAGTCAATGGAGCGCCCTAGCAGCTGGAAGAGAGAAGGGGAAAGCTTTAGGAAATAAAAGGAAATAGCAATCGGAGACAGACATTCCAAATAAGGTGCAGCGAGGTATTCCCTGCAATGCAGTCCGAGAGTCTTAACCAATTCAAAATTCTGTAGCACGTTTGCCTAAAATGACAAATCTAAAAATGTGATGTTTGACATTTAAAACCAAAAGCTGTAGACAGCACAAGGAGAATAAAAAAAAAACTGCTTAAGATGCCCCTGAGAGTTTTATTTCTACAGTACCTGTACATGTCTCTGTTTGAGCAGTGTCTCGTAGCGGTTTGACGGGGGGTAGGGGATGATGACGCCATAGTTTTTACACTCTGCTCTGAAACGCTTGTCTAGGAGGACACTGTGGAACACAAAGCATATCGTTCACGCGTAAACGCTGCCATCTAGTTCAGCAGATTTTAGTCTGAAGGGAGTGATTACGGACCAGCAGGGGATAAAGATGCAAAAAGCAAGTCAACTTCTCTCACCTTCCGGCCATTGCTTTGTAGTAGGCAAATATCTGGTCAGCTAACTTGTAGACAAACTGATCGAAGCAAAGGTTTACCTGGAAACAAAAGGAGCAGTTTTATCAGGCTTCCGTTTTTGAAGGGACGTTACTGAGTAACGTAAATATCACGGCACTGGATCTCAAACGACAATTATTAGTTCGAAAGAGGATCGTAAAGGCTTTACCTCAGCCTCGATTTCATCATAGAGGAACTGTTTCTTGAACTTGGTGAGAGCGTAGTACCCACTGTCATTGTACAGATCTAGAGGATATAGCACATATCTGGGGGGGAAGGAGAATTATAAAATACAATGTGTATAGTATGTTGCCTCCATAGACACGCAGCAGACACGGTTACAGTCATCTAAGTAAATCACACTAGCACAGCTCATCCCTGTCAAGCTTCACAGCCAGGATGTGAAATAGTTTGTCGTTGGAGGTTCGTCTTACTCCATCATGGAGGGCTCCTTGGTCTCCAGGATGTGGTCGGTGAGGATCCAGGGCATGGACATCTCGATGGGGAACTGGATCCTGCGGCCCATGGTCAGCTCCAGGAAGAACTCCCTGAACCACAGTTGGGACAGGTCGCAGCACTGTTGCAGGGCCTCTGGACAGAGGGAAAGAGACAGGGGTGGAGCATGGAAGAAAAGAAAATGGAGGGGTTAGTTCAAAGAAGAGGTAGAAAAACCAGGTTCAGTGAGTAGCAAGTACTATTTATGGTAAGTACTAACCAAGAATTTGCTCCACCCATTCCCTAAACCAGCTGATGTCACTAATTAGTTTCCCTTACCTGGCTGAAGAGTGGGTGGAGCAAATTCATGGTTAGTACGTCCAAACGTACCTGGTATTTCTACCTCTGGTTCAACATGATGACACGCCCAAAGGCGTTACATGTTCTTTTGAAAATGTCTGATTTGAAAATTTCGTACTCAGTATTTCAAAACACAGGTTTTAGTCTTTACCGCTGAAGTTGAGCAGATGCGTGAAGAAGAAGGACTGTTTGTGGAAGTCTTCTATGGCCAGCACTATGGGTCCGTCCAGACTGCTGCGCAGAGTCTTCTTAGAGCCGCTCTTATCTGCTATCAGAGACTCCAGCATGGTACGCACCATGTACAGCTATGGAGAGAGGAGACAACAAGGAGTGGAAATAACTCTCATTCTGCATACCGGGTTTTAAGAGGAAACAGTATCATTGTGTCATTAAGCCATTATTATTCCCTTGCAGTCATATATAATTTAACATGCTCAGATTTCACTTCCTGCAGGGAATGGAACCAGTTCATAGAATATAAATCAAAACCAGAAAAGGGCAACCATTTTTGGAGGAACAATAATGCCATCAGGAATTAATTTGATTTCTAATCAAATGAACCCCTTATTCTGAGAGCCCAGAAACAGGTTCAAAACAATCTATAACCGATCATATAACATGTATTAAAGCTTTAGTCGGGAAAGGTCTCTGAGAAAAATCTTTTAACAGCAAAAACTACAGGTTTATATTTCATGTGGAGTTTTCATTCAGCCTCTTGCCCTGTCTCTACACATTTCTCTCTCCCTACAGTCACCATGTTCTGGTGCATGAGCGAGCCAGTCAAGTTGTTGCCTAGTTACGCCAGCCAGCAAGAATGGTGGAAGCTTGTGTAATATAATCACCCACTCTGCTTTCACACTTTACAATTTAACATTTTCTGACGGCGTATTTGCAATTGTTATGCTAATGAGTGCACACAGTCACCGTGAATGAAGATCAGCAATTCAGATTTTCGGCTCTTTCCACAGTGGATAAATCTCTAGTCAAGCCAGAAGAGGTAGGGGAAAAAAAAGTGATTTTGGGAATATGGAACATTATGAGCCTTATTTGGTTTGTTCCTTCATACCGGTTTGGAAAGAACTAAATGGTAACGTGTGCACTAAATCACTTTTGAGAACCGAAGATGAATTACTTTTGCGTTCCTTCCCCTGGCAGCCTGTCCTGTCCTTGGTTTACCTGTGTGCTGGAGGGCCCTACAGCCCTGCGGGGCACCTTGATGTCAAAGCCTCCTTTGGGATCCTTCTCCCCTCTCAGACAGGGGTCATTAGGAGGTTCTCTCGCTCCCTCCCAGTCGCAGATGGTCTTACGGATGGCCTGGAGAACGCTACGGCAGAAGAACAATAGATTTCAGGTGATCTGCTATTTAGCAATGATCTGCCTCCACCTATGATCATTTAAAATCCTATTTTCAATGATAACAATACCCTTGGCTATCAATGGCAACAGATTAATCTTACATTTAGGAGAATCTTACATTTAAGAGGTACATGCCACAAGATAATGTTTAATGCACTTATGGTCAGATCTTCTTTCTCCAGGTGTACCTGATGAGGACGTTCTTCTTCTTGCGTACAGCCTGGCGCAGAGGCTCTCTGAGGGTCATCTGGGCAAAGTCCTGCAGGGCTGCATAGATGGTGTTCCTGATGGCCTGGTTAAACACCGACTCCATACGGCCCATCAGAACCTAGACAGTATACACCCCATCCACATCAACATCACGTTCATCATAGTTTAACATCCCTGCTCAAGACTAACCGATAACTCAACGGGAAGCATAACAGTAAAAAGAAAGCATAGAATTATCTGAATAAACAATATCTTCAAAACGTACATGCATCCTTCAACCCCTGTTGTACAAAAGTGTTTTTCAGTGTCTCTAATGACAACGAGACCCTTTTTTTTTTAAAGTGGAATTTTAAGTCAACACAGGCACAGGTGTTTTACCTGCAGTCCTTTGATCATCGCAATAACCTCCACCAGGGCGAACTTCTCCTCGCTGGTGTAGTTGTAGCGTGTGGCTCGCTCATACTCCTCGGCAGTTCCTGGACAGTCCTTGTTACAAAACTTATCCGTGGGGTGGACGAGCTTCCATGAGTACTGGGAGAGACGAGACAGACAAAGAAAAAGTGAAAAGTTGAGTAAAGACCAAGGACCCGAGGCCACAGCGATCAACTCACCTAAAATGGCAAAATCTCCTAAACACACTCGCATACATACATACATGCATACATACACCATCCATCGCTCTACTCACCACTTCCATGACATGTGTGCTCCACTTGGAGAGCAGCTGTAGGCCCCGCAGCGCCAGGTCAAACAGCTCTCTATACTCCTCGTCGGACTTCTGGCTGTCCAGGCCTGAGCCCGTCACCACCTCGCTGTTGCTGTAGCGCGCCAGCTCCGAGATGAAACGGATGTGGTCCTCTCTGATCTGCACCATCTGCTCACACAGGTTGTACTGCGGCGAGATGCTACTCTGGGTGCACGTCCACCTGGACGCAAACGGGGCGGGGGTCGGGTCGGGTGCGGGGGAGCAGATGGCAAAAGTGGTCAAGTTTGGGAGGATTTCCAACGGCAGTCAGAAAGTAAGTGGCAAATAAGGCACATGCCGCGTCGTGTTGCTCTTACTTGGATTTGTTTTCTTCGTAGTGAGCGCTGGTCTCTATGTAGCGCGACAGTTCTATCTGCATGTCCCCAAACAGCGGCACCACTTGGAGCTGAAATATGAGCACAGTGGGGAACGTCTCACGCGCAGGCCATTACGCGGAAGCGAATCGCTAGGTACGAGCAAAGAGAGGAAAAAGGGACTTACTTTGAAGAACTTGTCAATCTTGCTCAGGTTGATCCTCTTTTTGGCGTCTAGTTTGTAGATGTTACTGACGTTCCCGTCCATCAAGTATAGACCGAAGCCCATCACCTGACAACGGGGGAGATAAAAGAGTTACTTCATGATATCATTGGACGATAAGCCGTTAGCGGCTACAGGTTTGTATGCTAACAGGTTTGTATGTAACAGGTGGTCAGATGTGCGTACCTTGAGCAGCATGTGTTTTTCACTGGGTGTCAGGTACATCTTGTTTTCGTAATAATCTACGCTGATGTTGACTATGTCTGCCAACAGCTCTTCATAGCCAGGAATCACCTCCAGCTGTTGGTGCAGGCACTGCGCAGAAATAAAGACGGTACGACAGACCAGAAAGGGTCATATCTACATATCTATGTTGTTAAATACATTTTAACCAATAGACATCTTATCAAGTGTAGGGGGGGGAAAAAAACAACATTTATTTTAGCAGAAAGGACAATATACTTCTATGAGGGTTTTGAATGGGATCGTTGGATAATAGGTCATTAAGCTTGCTCAGTCCGTAAGGGACCACATAAAAACTTAATTCACGCAACAAAAATGGAAAACATGCAAGATGGTGAAAGATACGACAGCATGCCAACCTGAGTGATCCTGTTGTGGTTGGCTAAAAACATAGAGAGATTTTGGGACTCCTGGATGGACTGAGGGTCGGCCATTTTCCTTAGGAACTGGGCTGCCCTGGAGACACAGGAGTAAGAGCAAAATGTAACTTTGTATCTTTCTCAAAAGAGGTAGCGACGCAATTTAAATGTGTACGGTGAATCTGCTAACATTTATTAATTTACGGTACACTACCTTTTGTAGGCAGAGTGGTCATTCTTGACGCTACACTTCATGTTCTTGAGTTCGTCCAGCACTGCGAACATGTTAATGAACTTGCCCAGGGTGAGCAGGTACGCCTCTGACACAAAGTCCTTCCTTCTCTCGGCATGGCACAGACGCTTCACCTCACTGCAGAATCGTTCAATGGCCTTTCGCTGAAAAGAAAGAGGAATCAGGATGTTTGGAATTTCTTACTTGTCATCACTTGTCACGTCACCCGGGACACGTACACGCGTGTTAGCCTCTAGCTTTAGGACTTCGTCACAGGGGCTCAACTTGTACGTTTCAGTAACCAGACTCGCCAATTTAATCATGACGCTACCCTATTGTCCATTATAGGCTGCTAGGGTTTAATCACTCACCAACTACTCAGACACTCCTTCAACAGTCCATGTCTTACCTGGAAGTACATGAACTTCATGAGCTTGGTCACCTCAGGCTCCAGCACCTCCACTGTTTTCTCATAGATCTCCACTCTGTTGGGCTGCTCATTGCATTTCACCTAAGGAACACAAGAGGGCGCCAGCACACAGCTTGATATGGCTGCTAGAGAGCAATGATGTAATGTTTCTTCTTCTGAACAGGTGGGTGGGGTGGGAGGGTTTCATTGGTGCTGCATAGTATATGTAGTGATACTCTCTCCATGACCTGATCAATAAAATCTAAGATCGCAGTTGCAAAGTATAGACATTATGAACCTCATTGGAATAAAATCTAAGGTTTCAAGGGTCGACGTCTCAGTTAGGGTGCATGAAGCTTAGTGGGTCTATTTTTTGTTTATTTTTTACATTTTCATGTCCTGTAAAATAGAATGTATGAATATCTTTTAATGTCGCAAAAATGTTTTTCTGTGTGTGCTATGTGGTTTATGGGTGTGAATGGTTATAATAACTATGATGTGTACAGTTGAAAAGCTGAACTGAATATGAGGAACTTGTGGGTTGAATTTGACAGCTGAGAGATATTTAAAAAAAACAAAACATAACTTTTTACAGTCACAAGAATATCCTATGTACAAGGGCGTTTTAGTTGTCGCTTGTTGGTCATTGGGTCTACTATTTAGTCGAGTTGGACTGTGTAGGAGAAAGAGAACTCCACAAAGAGCATAATCTTCAAAAGCGAGTTATAACGATAGAGACAGTATGTGTGTGTGTGTGTGTGTTACCTGGGGAATAGCTCGGGAGCAGCTTCTCCAGGTATAGAGCATCACAGCATACTCATGTCCCTCCTCCAGCATCTCATTCTGCCAAAACCGAAAACACACACGATTGACTATTACAGCCTTTCTATGGCAACGTATCTGTCAACCTCCTCCTGTCGTCACTGGAAGAGTCTAGAGTGGATATTGCATAGTAAAAAAAACAAAAAACAACAACACACCTTTCTTTCTTGTCTCTTCTTCCTGTTCTGCAATAATGTATACAGGTCTCGAGTTGCAAAGCAACGACTATGAAGAATCTTTGTTGAATATATCAACAGTGTAGGATATTCATTTTGGAAAAGGACCTTCCTTTCAGTCAGAAGTAGGTGAGACAGAATTCCCTATCCCTCTGGCTAAAGGAGGAACGTCCGTAAATAGACTGGCGTGAAGGGACTTCCTGATTTAAATAAGGTTAAATAAAGCGCCTCTTCCCCCTTTTTGCCAGTCAAATCACACTCTCCATTCATTCCCCCGTCAGGAGGAAGAGGTTTAGTGGTCCACTGGCTGCCTGATTCACCATTATGTGTGGGTAGTGTGTATGTGTGTATATGTGTGTCCAGCCACAAGCCAAGCCAAACTCTGAGGAAGGACCCAAATGATAAGTAATCCACACACACACAAAAAAAACAAAAAAAAACAATGCTCCCTTTGAGTATGCAAGAGTGCATCTCACAAACGGCTTTGTGTTGATTTAAAGAGAGACAGAGCCGCAAATAATCACGATGCCAAGATGAGAGTGGAGTGTCTGCACCACATTCTGTGGAGTCCCTACTCACTTTGTCCTGCTTTTATAAGACCGTTTTGTGTGTATCTGGCAATACAAAATACAGTGTGATGGCATGCCATAGCAGGCCTTTCTGAACATGAACGTGGATCACTGGCCTGGTCTTACCATGCTGGAGTGGACTGTAGCTTGCTCTATATAACGGGCAATGCCGGTCACGAACGCATTCCTGTCCTCAAAGTTGGTGTCAAAGTTAGCCTGGAGAAAGAGAGGAAGAGGGGTTAACGAGATAGATTTTGGCTGCTTGGGACACTGTGCATTTGTGTGTGTGTGTGTGTGTGTATATGTGTGTGTACCTGGTACATGATGGAGGAGGGAGGGGGTTCGATGCATGGCTGCTGGTCGGGGAGGGGCAGCTCCTCCAGCAGGTCCACGTTGGACAGAGCATCCTCCAGGGTCACGTGGGTCGTCATGGTAACGAGGGGTCACTCACACAACACCCCGGTCTTATAGAGAGGCAGAGAGAGAGAGAGAGAGTGAGGGAGACAGACAGAGACAAGTATGAGGAGGGGGGTGGCAGGAGAAGCACAGTTCTAGAAAATCGGAGGATGCAAGACCAGACATATGAAAAGCTAGAGATCCCTAATGCCTTCAAAATACATGCCATACTCACATAATACAAAACTTCCCTTCACTCTGAGGAGAGTGTTGTCAGATATTGTCTAGACTTGGTGGTATTCAGCTTCATTTCCTCTCAGGGAACCACATCTGGACCTTCACAATATCCTGTATGTCTGTACGTCTACACCTGTATCCTACACACTTCAACATACGTTACGGGGGACAGGTCACATCTTCTTCCCTTTTCACATTTTCTTGCACAAGCTAGCTGTCACTCGCAACTCCGTGGTCAAACCAGTGCACGCATATTCTCACTTTTATGGCAAATGCATTGAAATGGCGTGATGCCGCAGTGAAACTCTTACATTAGAGGAGAGGCTATGACATCTTTATTCTACCCGAGCACACCAAATACAGTACTCTAAAGTGATACAGTAAAAATGCTTGATTTTGGGTTAGCGTGTAGTCAGATTTGTCCTGAACTCAAATATATCAGTCATTGTCAGGATTATTTTGTCTTGCAACCCAAAATCAAAGAATAAAGTAATGTCCCTCACAATGTAGTGGGATGATTTCATTTATGAGGGACACAGATAACATGCTTTATGCTTCCTGTGAATATAATCCAATTAATCTAATTTCCATATATGTTTTTTGTATGTACCCTGTGTTAACACCTTATTTTGAAGACCAGATGTGGTCATACAGTATATGTGTATCCTTGAGCCAAGTGCGACGCAATTTGATACATTGTATTGTATTTGGGCTCGGTAGAAAGAAGATGTCATAGCCTCTCTTCAGGTAAGAGTTTTATAACGAAACACTTTTTCTTTTGCTTCACACTCTTTGAAAAGTGAGAAATTTAACAGAATGAAGTCTCTAACTCCCCCTGTCAGTTCCCTGTCAGGCGATTTCAATGCATTTGCTATGAAGGTGAGAATATGCGCTCACTCCAAATTTAGGGGTAGCTAGTTTGACCACGGAGTTGCTAGTGACAGCTAGCTTGACCACAGTTGCAAGGTGCAGTGGGCTTCAAATTCATTATTTACACGCTTCAACCTAGCACTAAATGTGCTGTTGTCGAGACAGATCTCCTTGAACTTGCACTTACCCATATTAGATGAAAGTAACGTTAACAGAAACAATTATAACTTATTACTTCTAGAAGTAGCTTTTTTTTTTTTTTTTGATGAGAGGCCCACACACCACATCGCGACACACTAGCTGGGTGTGCTGAGATAAATTCTGACAGGGCTGTACATTTTGCACTAGTGGTTATTGGTTCAATGTTGGTTTCGTTTTGTAATTTTGTTACAGTGTGATCAATACAAATTTTTCCCCAAATTTTTCCCTAAAAGCGAGACTGAAGTTAATACAACTTTATAAAAGTAACGTTGACTCGTCAAAATCAAAATTGTAGTTAATTCAGATTCAGATTATTGTATTTTAGACATTTTAAGGACCTTTGGAAACCCTGTAAAGTCTCTATTTAACAGTGACTTCATAAATAGGCAAGGCCTCACCAATCTTGGTCATCTTGGTCAAGAAAGAGGAAGGCACACAGAAGCTGTTTTACAAACAGTGATAGATATTTAGCAGGCAAAAAAAAAATGCAGATTCAGAAAGCCTGCTGTTAAATGCATCTATGATAAATAGGGTAGGAGAGCTGTAAAATTCACGAAACAGCACAAGAAAACAGCATTTTATACCATACTATAAAGTAGCTTACCTTATGGCTAAGAAACCCCTATTGGGTGGTATTCCAAATATAGTCTATTATTTGCAAGGCTTGAGAATTTCCTGGGCAACAGTATTACCGTACCCCCATCCCGTCTGTCCCTGCACTAGATGGCAAGAACTGCTTAAAACCATTTAGTCTGTACTGGGCAAAACGCACTACCGTCCCCTCGCTAGAACTCTCAAAGAAATCCCGATATCATGTGCCTCTCAGAAGTGCGTTTCACCTCTGATCTGACAGACGGGGTTGACATGGCTGATAATCAGCTTAATATACCCAGCCAGGGAGAATGTTGGACCAGAGAGGACAGGGCCAGGGGCCAAAATGTGGTGGAACAGGAGGGAAAGAGATGGAGGGGGACTGCCTGTCTACTCCACGCCAAACGTAGACTCCAGAGAGCTTGCTGTGGTGAGATGCAAACCTATTCTAATGATAGGCTCAAAGACAGCTTAGTTACACAAGGCGATGTGTGGCATAACTTAAAACTTACTGTAGTGTATGAAGCTGGTGTGTTATTGGATCCTATAAATATCTTTTTATATGTGCTGGTGGTCGTCCATATGCACATCAAAGGAACAGATAGCCAGCCCAGCTTTACTCAAATAAAAACAACACAACGCTTATTCTGTACAATCCTTATACACAACAGCGGGATTCTACAGGTCTGTGTGTCAAAATCAAAACACCAGCCTGTTGAAACCAGCCACCTATGTCTAAAGGTGAACGCACTGCAAGCTTTTGACCCAGATTTAATCGAGTTCATGGCAAAATTCTTACGTCGGTGCTTTTGATCACCGGTTTCATTAAGTTTCACAGTCTTAAGATGTGGGATGCTGCCTTTACAACTTAGGTTAATTAGTATAAAATCTCACTCATGTGCTTTTGCTCTGACGAGTTTGTCTTTTCTCTCTTGCCTTTTCTCTGTGACACTCAGGTAAGCTAGCCTTAACCAAACATCAGCTTCTGCTTGATCGAGGGAACCTTTTGAACCTAGTGAAGCTGCACAGTCAATAACCACAGCTTACCATGCTCAAATTCATGTCTATTGCAATGACAGTGGTGACAGCATGAGTAGTTTACAAGTCTACGTCATAGGAGATAAACATGTGTTGATTATGTTCACATGTGCAGGCACACATGACTAATGTGATTGCTGAGAGAAGCAAAGGTGGGTGGAGTTTCCTGTCAAATCAAACTGTCACACTTGTCGGCTCCTCATTTACGGTAAATTAGAATTGAGGCAAATCATCAGTGTCATCAGTGGCTTAGGCCAACAAACACAATTTAGGAACAGCTCAAATGAACGGGTCTCAATTAACAAAATACTTATAATGGATTGCTTGATGATTTTGGATAGCACACTATGTGATGGCCACTGAAGAAACTTGGCATGGCCTTGGCCTACTATTGGCAACGTACTAATAGGGCCATCTGCAAGCTTATAGAAAAAGAAACATGTTTAGCTGTTATACGCATTATCAGAGGGGGTTTTGTCAAGCAGAAAAACTTGCTTAGTGCCATTGAACACTCATCTGTGCTTGGGAATACAGATGCTACAGAAGTCTGGGTCAACTGAATAAACTTTCCCACACTGGACCCGACACTGTTTAACGGTTTGTGTGTGTGTGTGTGTGTGTGTGTGTGTGTGTCTCTACACACAGCAAAGGGCCCCTTCATTTCCCTCTGCATTCCTAGTAACCGAGCTAACCTGCATCAGATCTTCCAGGCAACATATTATGACACCAAGGATCTAAAGTAATTCCTCAGCCCAATAATACAACTTTGCGCTGCTGTCTGTCAGGCAATATACAAATAAAATATAGTCTGCAATGGGAATTTGAAAAAACGCAATGAAAAAAGAAAAGAAAATGTGTTACCTAGATAGAAAACAATGTTTTCACAAAAAGGCAAAAAGTGTTGGCGTAGAAAAGACTGAAGAGGAGGAGGAAGAAGAGGAGGAGGAGGGGGCGGAAGATGGCTAGCTTCTATCTCTTTCCAGACCCTGAACAGAAGGTAAAAAAAATAAACTAAAAAAATAACTCCAAAGAGAAGAGGAGTTGGACTGAGTAGAGATGATGGAATAAACAGCATGGACAGGGATGACACATAATTAAAAAAAAAAAAAAAAAAAAATTGTAAATTATTTGTGTTCGGTGTTTGTGTACTACCAATGTTCATGCTTCTCTGGCGGGGTGCAGGATGACAGGGGAGAGAGGAGAGTAGAGGGGAGACGGGAGAGAGGGAGGGGAGAGAAGAGAAGAGAAGAGAAGAGAAGAGAAGAGAAGAGAAGAGAAGAGAAGAGAAGAGAAGAGAAGAAGAGGAGAGGAGATGAGAGGAGAAAAGAGGAGAGGGAGAGAGAAAAAGTGTGTCAGGTCCGGGTCATACAACTCAATGGAATCTCCCCCAGGCCATCTTTGTAGCATGTTATCATCCTTTCATTCACATTACCTCTGATTGGTGGAGAGGAAGAGGAATTCTGAGCATAAGACATCCACACATGACTATACAGTATACAATACATTAGTTCACACACACACACACACACAGATCAAATGTCCGTTCCAGCAGGATCTATGTAGGCCACAGCATGTCATGGTAGGCCACTGGCTGAGGTATTTGCGCTTGAGGGATGATTGTCATTTAGACCATGGGTGACACAACAGCCCCACAAAACTGCTGTTGTCTCATGATCCCTATGATGTCATGCTCCCCTTTTTACACCCTCAACAATGAACAGCACATGCATATTCATAAGGAAAAAATACATAAGCCTGGATCACATGACCAAACTGTGACGGTTATGGCTACTGTAGAGCTCTCTTTGGCCCTCAAATCATAGTGGCTGGAGCAACACATTCACATTGAGCCACCTCAAGCAAAGCACTTTTTTGCAAAGGGGTTTTAATAACTAAAGTGTTGTCACGCCCCAACCCAATATAGCGAATTGACCATATATAGCCTACCATTACATCACCCCTTATTGAGGCGCACTAATTCATTATTTCAAGTCACGTCAATATTTGTATGCGAACAGTGAAGGCGCATAATCACGTAAACGAATGGGGATCAACTATAGTTACACACAGACCGTAGAACGGTAGTGGTGAAGGTTCAAGTGAAACGGAAGTAGGTGAACCTGTCATCTGTACATCCTTCGCAGGCCTGCACTCACTGCCACGATTATTATCGGCAACATATTTATACGGTGCCTTGCTACAGTGTTTCCGACACGTCAATGGGGGCGATAAAAGAAAAAACATGTTGAAACAAGAGAGAATAGAAAGCTGAGGCTGAAATGTCCAACCAGCAAAAAAAAGAAAAAAGAAGCATATTTGGGGTTTTATCGCGGTGTAGCCGGCGTGTCCTCTTTCGGGAGAACGATACGACGGGACTATCTTTAATCCCCCCCCCCCCCCAAAAAA
>OMKK01011960.1:1847-15146 GCA_900302305.1 Polymixia japonica | reverse complement strand
CACACAAACACACAGACAGACAGACAGACACACACACACACACAAACACACACACCTAGACAGGCACACCCAAACAGCCAGACAGGCGTACACAGGAGCACACACACACACACACACACACACACACACACACAAACACTGATATAGATATACAGACTCGCACAGCCTCTCTGCCAGCCAGGAGATAACCAGCAACGTGGTATAAACAGCACTGCATGGAACCTGGATTTAAGCTGTGGAGATTCTTTTATCAGCTGGTACTGCTGATATGCATTCAGTTAGAGGAATTAATTGGCAGCAGCTTGCTGCCAGAGCTCTAGTGTCTGGAGTTGAAATCACTGCGTTGGTCTTGGAGGAAGCAGCAGCCTATAATAGCCGAGGAAAGTGCTCAACGTTGGATGTCCGCTCGACATTTTTTTTTACGTTTCTGGGATGAAAACGTGACATTTCGGGAAAGGTTTAGAGCCAAAGCAACCCCGCCATGCTGATGAAGGTGCTCTGGAGAAGCCTTTAGCTGAAACACGTTAGCCTGATGTAGTCGTTCAAAAATGTTTTGAGAGCACTGCTATTTGCATGTTTTTCATCCAGTTTTTGGTAAGATAGTCAGTAATTCCTGGCAGATTGCCCTGCCAGAAGGCTATGCAAAGAGACACGCCTGTCAACATTATACCGGCTGGTTTCATTAGTTGGCACGCCCTTAACTGGAGAGGGGTAACTGGCTGGTGTTCTGCTTGGTTTTATTCTTGGACCTCAATGACACGTGGGTTGGGAACTGCTGCTCCACATCCTCCGTGATCCAAACTACCAGAAAGCAAGCGGCCTTACCGTTTCCAGGGAGAGCCAGGACGGTGCGGGTGCGGCTCTGTCTGCCCTCTGCGTTCTTGGTGACGCAGCTGTGGGAGCAGGAGGACCAGGGGGACCACGAGCTGACCACACAGTCTCCGGGACAGGCCACCTCGCAGGACACCACCGCCCCAGGAAGGTCACCCACACACTGGGCGCCCGGCTCCTCGTGGCCTGGGGAGGGCAACAGAAGACAGAATGGGTTCAAATTCACCTCCGGTTACAAGCGCTGAAGAATATCGTAAGAGCATAAAACGTAGATGGTTTGGTCAATTTGTCATTATCATTTGTAGTATAATGAACCCACATTTTTGTAATTCCATATTTTATAATAATTCCAATATGGAAATTCAGATTTCTGGTTCTATGTTATTAATAATAATAATAATAATAATAATAATGAATCAGTTTTATATAGCGCTTCTATAGTACACAAAGACGCTTAATGTTCTATGTTTCTGATATTTCACTTCCCTCACTGAGTGGAAAACTCTGCCACATACAATTATAATTACATTTTATCTAATGGATATTATAAGGCGGTCCCACTGGTATTCTGAGCTCGTTTTAAAAGCCATCCTTCAACCTTCATCTTGGAGTCACGGTATAAAGAATTTATCAAAACTCCCAGTTAACTCCTCCTCCAAGAGAGGAATTGTGTTTTGTTAACAGTGACCTTCAATAAGGTTACTTTTTTCAGTATAAAGGCTATAGTAGCAAGAGAAACTTTTCTTGGTAATGGGAAAAAAAAAAGGCAGCATTATCCAATATTTCAACAGCGATGACTTATTTTTGGGATCCAGTACTTATATTATTGCATTATGTTGTTAGCTCTTCTTGTTAACACTTGTTAAGACTTTGCTTATATTGTGTTGATTGATTATGCCCTTATGCACCAACCTCACCAAGTCACTTCCCTTGTACGTGCAAATATACTCGTCAATAAAGAGAATTCTGATTCTGACTCTGATTAGTGCAAACCATCGTGACTCTGGGGTCATTAATGATCGCCCCGAAAACTCATAAAACCGTCTCTAAAACCGACAACAAACCTTTTCTCGCACCTTGTCTAGAGTAAACAGAGTATCGCACGCTGAGGTCTGAGGTCTCCCCGCCTTCACAAAAGCGACGGATCGATTTCAGAAGCAGGGATGTCATCGTGATGTCAAAACAACGCCAGCAGCCTCAACAACAGTGTTGTTTTTTTTAGATGTATGCTGTGACACACAGCAGTATCATTAACTCACTTGAACTCTGCCGCTCCATCAAAGGAGCGCGGTTTAACAATAACAACCCCGGGGCAGATTTGTCGTCAATTTGTCTTTTTTTCTTCTTCAAGCGAATGCCAGGGAGGACAGTGGAGAGAGAGAGAGAGAGAGAGAGAGCGCACGTTGGTATGGCCTCATCAGAGAGATGTGAAGAAACTCCCCCGGGGGAGTTCCAGAACCGTCCACCCAGAAAGTTTAAAGCAGCAGTACTCTCCAGCCATCACAGCAACTAGTGCGTATGCGGCGGGAGACCTTGGACGGCAGCACCGCGGGCTACCGTACGGGATACAGTATTTCTGTTACGAGCGGAGATACGAGCGGAGAGCACGAAAGGCGGAGGGGCCCTCCGAGCCCGGATTCGACGGAGAACAACCCTTTGCTCTCGCGGATTTGAACATCGATTAGCGAAAGAGAGATACCGTCATTCGCTCCTGATGCCTGGTCAACCCGACTGCACCCTGTCGGTGTGAAGACCGCCGCGACGGAGTTGGTATTCCTGTGTCGCGTATATTATCACAGTGAAATCATTTTGTTTATTTGCTTTTGTTTGGCCTTACTGTTTGGCTGTCTGTTGTTATATTGCCTTCTGAGTGTCTCGTCTGTCAAAACACTTTGTAAACTGTTTATAATAATAATAACTTTATTTATATAGCACCTTTAAAAACATAGTGTAAACATTTACTGGTGTGATAAAGCAATCCTGGGAATACACCTGCAGCTGAGTGTGAAGGGAACAATTTATATGGTTATATATCAGTAAATACGCCCACTTAAGCAAAGATGGGCTGTAGCATTTGAATAGGAAACTTTATGATGCTTTACATAATTGTTTTGAACTCAAAGTCACATTTCAAGCTGCGTGGGACTTCATTGTCTCCGCTCGTCTCGTCTCTCCCGCCTAACGGGATCGAAGTGGTAATCGTGAAACTTTCAGCCGGCCACGCTTTATGCTAACTTAGCACACGATGAAAAGGTGCATGTACAGTAGATTGTGAGAATCAACCTTTCTGACCCACATTCACAGAAAGACTAACACAATGAGTATCTTCGCCATCTCTATTTCTGTGCAAATGTGCCGGAGATGGAGTGACTTTTTGTTCGCTTGGAAAGCGGAAATGGACAATGAGATACAGCAGCTCCCCGCTTAAAAAGTTTAAATGGGAATTGCGAGGCAGGAAGTTATTTTGATTTTGTTTCTTTGAAAACTTTATGAAACGTATTGCTCAGGAGTAAAGTTGAACCACCTACATGCTCTTCCCCTTTGCCTAAAACCTACACGACTTTAATCTTTGTATTACCTTTAGGAGGAACGGAAAAATAGAAAATATTCTTTCAGCAAATACATCAGAGGATTCGGCATAGTTTTCCGGCTGGCGTGCAATAACGCAGCAATCATGTTGCATAAAAATATCGAAAATATCATAAAATATCACCATCCGCACAAAATGCAATGTGAAAATAAATAACGTTTTATTGCAAAATTTTGGTCATTGACATGTTTCTCAAGAAGATTGTAGTGCTGCAAAAAACTAATAATGGAACTTGAAATAACAGGTTAAAGGCACTGTAGCATTCTGTATTGCGTTTTATCCTTCATGCAAGGCCATTCAAATATCTGCATAGACTGTAATTCTGTAATACGCCTTGCCCAGAATAATCAACACCTACACAAATGATTTTGTCCCTACAATAATGATATGTAATCTGCTATTTTCCAGGTCATATTCACAGCTTGATCTGGTGCTTTTCAGTGGGAAGCCGGTTTTGTTTTGAACGTACACCGTCATGGCTCGTGTGCTCACTGTCACGTGTGCGTTCCACAAAGAGGCGTTCCCTCTTCGCCCATCTAAACACATCATCTACGCGTCTTAACACGGCCACGCGTTACCCGATGCACGGTCTCACGCTGGGACCGCAGTCGCTGAAAATCAGAAGGCCTCATTGCCAACAGACAATCTATCGTCCTGACTCGGAGAGCCAGTGAAGCATTGATCACAGAGATAGAGTGTCAGAGCCGCTATCTGACCATAAAGGTCATAACGCAACGCCATCAGCTCCATTGATTAGAAACTACTGTACACCTGGCACTGCAGATCACAGCTCTGGTCTGTCTCCTCTCTATACCAACGTTACCTCAAATACCTATATCGCTATCATATGAGGTTATTTTGGGATGCTTATGCAATCACATCATTGGCCTTTTCAGTAGCAGATCCTGCTAATTGGACAGATAGATCAAATATTGGATGACACAGCGTTGCTCAAGTGAGTAACATCACGTAGACAGGATCAGGTTGCTCGCTGCTTCAGTAATATCTTTTTACCTCTTTTGTTGTTACCACCAGAGATATTTGTTCTCACCTTGTGAACATCCGATATATAGTAATTATTGAAATCAATCTGCATGAAAGTCAGAGAAAATAAGTTGATATATCAGCAGACACAGAATAATAAAACACTGAAAGCCTCTTCAAGAAACACTGCAAAAAGAGAATTAGGGATTATGATCTTGAAACATCAATGATAATAAAAATGAAAATTCGGTTTATATCAAAAGTATAGGACTAGTTGATAATTGGCAGAGACGTGTTGCTTCTGATCTCCGTGTCGTTTGCTGAAACTGTTGAAACTTATTTACGTTTTCCTCAAACAACGCTTCACCTTCACGACGAATCAGGGGAAAAATCGGAAGCGATTGCGAGTCGTTGGGGACCAGAATCGTAATTAATTCCCAACTGATATTAGTTTATAAATTAGTTACTATTCTGGTCCCAACGACTCGCAAATCAGGCGGCGCTAATTGGGCCACCCGGTATATCGCAGCATCGGCCGCGGACGTGTGATCAGCTGCTCAAATGCCGCTGGACCGCTCGCCTTAAGTGCGTCACCGTTACTCGTTAAGCCGTTTGTAAATGTGCTATACAAATAAACGTGACTTGACTTGACTTGACTCGACTCGTTGTATCGGCCAATCAGGGCGCTTCTTTTATGAACGGTAACGAGCCTCGCTGTGCTGGCGTCTTGTCTCCCTGTCCTGCCGATAGGGGGCGCCAGACCGGCGAAACGCTCATACTGGTTGTTTTGGGTCATATTGACAAACGACCTGTACTGTCGTATCGTTTGGAGATTAGAGAGAGAGAGCGGGAGAGCGGGGAGTCCTACCCCCGTGTGCACGTGTGTGGAGGGAACTCTGCAAATAGATGGCTGCCCTAGGGCTCCTCTTGCATTATTAATACATGGATCTGTCGCTGAGGCTCCTACTCAGATATAATACTACTGCTTTCTGCATGTCATTCAGCTTGATTTCTGCCTCTGCAAAACCCACCCACTATTTAAGCTTCTTCATTATTATCATAAATACAGGGAAAAAAACAATTGCAAGTCCTCGCCCCTGGTTTATTAATAATTAAATAATAAAATAATAAATAATAAAATAAAATAAAATTGGTATTATGTTATTAATGTTATTAATAAAATAACATTAATAATCACATTCACTCTGCATTGGCAAAGTTTTGGGGGGTAAAGTGGGCAGGAAGCAATGATGAGGGCTGACAAATGGGACAAAATGAATGTTACAAAGTATAATGAGAAACTACTCTGAATTACGAGTATTTGCTCATCATTCGCTTATGATCATTTTGTGACCATTTCCATATTAATGTGACTGTCAACATTAAAGGCTTTACTGAACTTAATTCATCATTGTCTGGACTAATGACTTAAATCCTCAGTTTAGATTGTTCCTGATCAGTCACAGAAACAAAGAGTAAGTTTGATGGCAAGTCTAGAAATGAGTCCAATCAGAGTGATCGATGCTCGTACAGCCGGACTGCGGGGAAACAAATGTCAGTCCCGTGACTGGCGAAACCCAACTGGTCACATGAAAAAGCAAATATAGCGAATACAAGTGAAAACAAAACTGATTCAAGGGTCTGGATCCTGATGACAAACACAAGTTTAATGAAAAAAATAACTGCTGGTCACAGCTGTTGGAAGCTTCGCTGGGCTGTGGATCTGATAATGCTGACAAACCATCACGGCCTTGAAGCACCAATTCAGATTTTTTGACAATATGTCTCGTTTCATAAACACTGGGACTTGCAGATGGATAATACTTGTATCATTAGACATGGCTTTTAGATCAAACATAAGCCTGTTTTCCTATTTAGAGTTACAGTATAGTAGTACTGCCCTTTTGATTAAGATTAAGATTAAGAAGCTTTATTGTCATTGTACAAGAATACAACGAAATTCCGTTTGGCAGCATCTCTCATCAGCTACATATCACAGTAATATATTAAAAGGTAACATAAATAGTAAAAACTTGTGTTCATTATATATTACACTACATATATTACATGGATTAAGAATACTGGCTTTACAGACTTGCATCTGGGCTGTTATTCAAACCTCTCATGCCGACAGTCAACCAGCAGGTCATTCATAACTATCAAATGAGCATCTATACAAGAGAAATGTGGCGCGACCTTGTGGGTACGCTGACTCTCAGAGGACATCGCCTACGGTACTGTCAGCCATTGTGTTGCTGACGCAAACGTTACATAACCTCCTGTGTGTTTTCACAACTGTGACTTCTACACACAGGAAGAAGAAAAGGTGTCATGTATACTGAACAAACTTATAAACGCAGCACGCAATCCTTAATTCTTCATATGAATATAAATCTTTCTACACAGGAAAATAAACATTTTAACAATTAAATGAAGGGGAAATTATAGCCAACAATGAATGCAATTCAAAAAGACAATGGGCGGACTTGCAGTGGACATGGATTTATAAATGTCAGTACCGTGTAATGTCCGCCGTTGACATCACGTAACGCGACACACCTCCTTCACATAGAGTTAATCATGAGATTGTCGAATTATGCTCGTTCAGATGTCCGGCGACGGCCCTAACTGACGTGCCAGCATCCAACACGCCGACAGCCCGTTCTCCACTCTCTCTGCTCGTCTGGGGCATCTTGTCCTTTGATTAAAACTTTCATTTCAAGGTGACCTTTCATTGTCCCCAGTCCAGGGAGTGTCTGTGTAATGGTCACACATCGTGATTATTGTGTCTTGATGCTGCACCTGTCTGGTCTGGGGATTAACGTTATAGGGATTTATCACTAGTTGAGCAATATATATATTTTTTTTTTTTTTAATGTTGCATTTAGGTTGATTTAACCCTATTTATCATGCACTAAAAGTTCAAGAAGATTAGAATAACCCTGTGTCAGAAATAGCTATATTTCATATGCTGCATTTATAATTTGGTTCAATATACTGTATAAGCTCAATATTAGCTCAAGAAAAAACATTATTTTAAGGGAAGTATTTCTTTAAACAATTGAAATAATCTGTAATGCATTGTACATGCAAATATTCCCGTTGAACTTTGATGGATTCATAAAAAAACCCAAAAAAAAACAACAAACCCAACGCTATCTTAATCCCACTGTCTACTGCCTAATTACACTGATGATAATTGTGTCTGTACATGTATTTCTGGGGAACACCTTTAACAGCGGACATCACTTTACACTGGTTCTTGACAGGGGACAGTGGTTACTCTTGATCTGGGCGCCGGTCTGTCATCTGATTACATCTCACCAAGGTTAATAGCAGACTTGACGGATGAAACCCAGACTTCAATTAACCAGAAACCGATGGCAGGTAGGAAACTACATACATGCACAGATGTTGATCGTGTTTTATGTGTAAGGGCAGCATTGGCAACATATCTATTCACACATCTGGGGGAATATGATCAGCTTGATGAAGGAATCAGTGACAAGATCTCAGCTCAGGCTGGAAGTAAAGATATGAAGGAATGACGTAGTGTTTTTTTACAGGTGAAAATGTACTTTTTTTACAGTGCAGTCCATTGATGGAGAGGTCTTTTATTTACAGTATGAACACGGGAGGGATTGAGTTAGTTAATACTTACAGCAGGATTCTAAAATGGATTACTACCAAGGTTTTAGTTCTTTTTTAATAAGGCCTAGAGTTTAAGATTGTATTCCTGTGTTATGTGAGAGAAGATGGAGCATGACTTCTTTGATGATCATCCAAGGAAAGAATATTTTCCTCTCCATTAAATATACTCTTGAATGTTTACGTGAAGAATGTGTCAGGTTTAGTAAGACAGCCTACCTATTCAATGTCAGCAACCTTCACAGGCCTTTTGCATTTGCTCAGCAATACAACAGCCCTCAGTGATAGAGGATGGTTTGCTCGTTGCCTGAGCAGCTGTAGATCATCATTTAGGCCCCCATTGAATAAACAAGCATTGCCCATTTCTCTTTAGAGGCATCCGTTTGCCCCAGAACTACTCCCAGGGTTTTTATGCATGAAAGGCTTGCCGATTCTAAGTGCTGAATGAAGAAAACATTACCACTTTGAAATCTCAAAATAAGCTCAAATTTAAAAATGGCACCTGTCACTCAACTTTTATATATATATATTATTTTTGTTCCAATCTCTCGGCGCAAAGAGTCCAGACATTCCAAGGCATTCCAAGCGCCAGGAAATATTCTGGTATCAAACCATATTATAATTTTAGTGCACTGTTAGAATGTAGTTAATATATTCAGAATGGTATCCTCTTTGTGTGTTCAAAGCATGTTTGATCACTCTGACCAAGGGAGGTACAATGCAGTGTTTGGATATTACAGCTATGAACCGATTAACTAGCTAAGCTTGCTAGTGAGCTAGCAGATATATCACACAGTGATAATAATTACATTAGACCACGACACACATTAGCTTTTAGTTAGCTAGAGGGATTAGTAGTGCAAACATCGAGAATGATAATAACTTGCACTTTTTAATCTTTCCTTCATTTTATCTGCCATTTGAATTGATTATCTCTTAAATATTCCTTCTGCTTTCGTGCAAATGGAAGTGACTTGCTTGAATGCGTAAGATTGGATTTTCACAAGCACCCAACAACCTCTACCCAGGAGTGTAAAATATTTCATGAACATGATCTCTTCACCGGCACCTTTAGTCAATAGAAAGCCATCACCCATTCTTCTAACACTCTATACAAACATTTAACTGCTTTGTAGATTGACCTGCTGTAAATACTAGTATTAATATGAGAATGTAACTAAGCTCTAAGACTTTGAAGTGCTCTGAGGTTGGTGCATAGAGTGTAGTGTTGACAGGTCACTAAGCGTTTACATTACTAACACTAGTGTACACTATTACATGGAAACAGAGGTGGTAGTTTAATAATATGTATTATACCATGGCCTGGGTGAATACTTGATTCTGATTGGCTGGAGGGGTGTGCATTATTTTTCAATAACCACATGGCCATGACGTTGAAGCAGTTGTATCACCGTTCTAAATTAATGCGTAACATGAAAACTTAATAACAACCCTTGCATCCCCTGTGCCCATCTGACACCGCGCTATTATCGTAAAAATCATGTGAAATTCGGACATAGTTGCTAAAACTGTACATGGAAAAAATATTGTTTCCAGTGAATATCTTAGTTACAACAAGACTGAGCAAGCCAAGCACTTTGGTGTTTATATGTGCGGTATTTAATAGTTTGGGAAATCCCACGATGTCTAGAAAGCATTAGCTCAAGTTGGCTGACAAACTCAGCTGGGACTAGAAAACGTCCCCGTTACTAGACCTCTCCTATTGGCTAGGGTTGCAAACTACTGTTGATTGTGTAGGAGTCTATGGGTGTGACTAATTGTGTTCCAGGTATTAGTCAGACCCAGGTCTGACACAGGTGTTTCCAGGGAAACAGATATAGCGCTGCCAAAAAGTTTTGATTTTTAGAGTGAATTGCCACAAAATATAAATCAACAAACCTTGTTTTTAATCTTTGGTAAGTGGCCGTGGTATAAGCGGGACAATCCACTCTGAGGTGTGTGGTTGACAAATAATGCACTTCACAGAGGCAACAACCCCTCGTGGATTAGGCCTTACTTATACAAGTTCCGACCAAGCAATCCGATTGGTCAAATAGACATTCCAACCGTAGATACCATAGAAAGCATTAGCTCAAGTTGACTGGCTAACTCAGCTGGGACTAGAAAGCTTCTCCATTGCTAGGTCATTGCTAAGGTTTATTCTATTTACTGGAGTATTAAAGTAATGTTTTCATTGCATAGGAATCTCATGTTAACTATGGGGAGTGACGGAATGTATTCCAAGTATTAGTCTGACACATAGGTGTTTCCAGTGAAATCGAAATAGTTTCGCTCTCAAAAGCAAAACAAAAGTTCTTAAAAATCGCTATGACCGCTATACCCCAAACTATGAATGTACACTATATATTTTATTTATACATTTTATTTTGTCGATAACTGCTGTATAATCACAATATTACACAAGGGTATTATTTATGTTACATCTACAGGCACCTAATGTCTGACCACATCACTGCAGGGTTGCCAGGTCCTGCAAAATGTTCCAGCACAAAATTTACCCCAAATGTACTAGAAGTAGCCCAAATATGAGGGGTTTTTGAGCCAGTTTAAATCACTTTGTACCCTTTCTGTTAGTCAAAAGGTGCACTTCGGGCCTCTTAAAGACCAATATTGTACATTTGAAGGAACATTCTTCAAAAGTGTACCTGTAAGTACAGAACTGATCTTGTCTTGTACCTCCATTTTTGAGTGTGTTGAGTATTTTGAAAGGTTTAGAGAAATCAATATCAACAATACAGCCCTGTTACCCAGGGCCCACAAGACATAAACAATACTTTCAGAACATACTACAGCAAACTATGTGTGGACAACAAAGATAAAAACAGAAATATCATTCTTTACAGTAATATAACACTGCCAAAACACAAAGACCAAGCTGAAGCCTTGGATGCCCCACAGACAACAGGAATACGAATAAGCACTCAAGCAACTCTCAGACAATAAAGATACCCCACAGAATTCTATAAATAAATCATCATCCACCTCACAACTATGGGAGTAAATACAGTATTTACTGTTTTCCTCTTTAATATTATTTTCCTTTTCTTTTACATTTGATATTTGTTAATTATTATGTATTGTTACATCATTGTGTTAATTATTCACAAACTCCTATGTATATCCAGGATGGGCTCCCTTGAAAACCAGTCCCTTTGTTATCAGGGACAACAGAATTCAATGAAAGTTCACATTTTGTGCAGGACGTTGATTAGGACCCCCCTGGAGACAGGACCCCCCTGGAGACAGGACCCCCCTGGAGACAGGACCTCCTGGCGTTACCTCCTGTCAGATGCCATATGATTCAATAGATACAAAAATCAAGACCTTATAAGGTATTCCTGTATCCCAGGTAGCCATTTAGCATGTCTGGAAACCTGCAGAGGTCAAGCAGAGCTGTCCCTCTTTTCTATTGTTTCTAATGTGTACTCCCCAAATTACTAGAGGTGTACAGAGACATCATTATCTGTATCTGTTCAACCAACAAAATTATGTCCCTGTATCTGTATTTACATAGAAGAGAGGAAATGGGCGTGGTTTATACAGGAAGTCACATTAAATCAGGCAAATTTATTTTCTAACCTAATATTCATTGTTAATGCAATTGTTGTGCCTTCAAAGCATCAAACTGATTTAATAGTGGCATATAATTAATTATGAAACATATTTCCACATCCTCATACTGTACTGTTCAAGAAGTCATTAAATTGACAGCTCATACTCCAATGTATCAGACTATTCTATAAACTGGAACAAATCAACATCTCTGCCAGTAAGTGGAGAGCTTGAGCGCTGCATCCCAAAACTCACTTCCTTCTGTCACTATAGGCAACATTACATATCTTAGCATGGATATTTCCCCCAGGCTGCCAGATTTATTGTAACTGAACTTCTCTCCATTACTAAAAAAAAAAACCTTAAAAGACAACCTCAACAGCTGGAAAACATTACCACTGTCTCTCACAATCTTCCCAAAACTCAACTACTTGTTCACAATGATCCCAATCTGACCCACCAAACGGTTCAACTCCCTAGACGGCTTAATAACACAATCGTATTGGAAAAACAAGATCAAAATCTAAAAACTAAAAAAAAAACTGAAACTAAAAACATTGCAAAAAGAAAAGCTCAATTGTGGACTAGACGCCCCATAACCCCTGACAAGCTGAATGCAAAGATACAAAATATATATATATATATGGTGGAAATTCAATAAAAATAACCCAGACTTTTTGATAATCAAGTCTTCAATATTTAACACCAACTGGAAAGCAAAAGGCATCACCCACCTGCACCACATCTTCCAAACTGTTATGCTTTCATGAACTGGTCCAGAAGAACAGTATTTGGAAAGAACAATATCTACAATATTCTACATATCTATAATATCCCAAGCTTTCTGGCACTGCCCACCAGTGCATCGGTACGGACAAGAAATTGTAAACAAAATATCACTTCTTCTGGGATGCAGCATCCCACCTTCTCCCTCTCTATGTTTACTAGGAAAATCACAGAGTCTAGTTCTGTCTGTTCCTCCGGAGCGCTGTAAGATGGCTGCACTGATGAGCTCTGACTCAATATAGTCTATATTTTATGACTAGTTCTCTTATTGCTCTCTGACCTGTTTTTCTCGCCTTTTTTTTTTTTCTGACCTGTTTTTCAATGTGCCGTTGACCCTTTGTTAACCTACATATGACTAACAAAACTAAAACTGAACTGATATTATCAAATAAAATATAATCAAGGCAAAAATCAATATACCTAATAATTCCCTTCAACATCCATCACTAATAGACAGTATCACCAAAATCTCTGAATCAAAATAAAAAACACTCTAAATTATACAAACTTCTATCATCCAGAGTGAGCATCTGTATTATGTTACTAGTATTATCATGAAAGGTGGTATCAGAAAAATTGGCAGCCTAGCATTAGTGAGGTGAACTATAGTAACAAACCAAAACAAGAAGCACTGTGTTCCAGTGTGTGCAGGCTGAGGGGAGGAGTTATGTGTTGATGGACAGGCTAAGGGGAGGAGCTACGTGTTGATGGACAGGCTGAGGGGAGGAGCTACGTGTTGATGGACAGGCTGAGGGGAGGAGCTACGTGTTGATGGGCAGGCTGAGGGGAGGAGCTAGTGTTGACGGGTCGGCTGAGGGGAGGGTCTACGTGTTCATGGACAGGCTGAGGGGAGGAGCTACGTGTTCATGGACCGGCTGAGGGGAGGA
>OMKK01011958.1:3646-17050 GCA_900302305.1 Polymixia japonica | reverse complement strand
ATGTATGATAGTTTACATGTTATGTGATGTATGATAGTTTACATGTCATGTGATGTATGATAGTTTACATGTTATGTGATGTATGATAGTTTACATGTTATGTGATGTATGATAGTTTACATGTCATGTGATGTATGATAGTTTACATGTCATGTGATGTATGATAGTTTACATGTCATGTGATGTATGATAGTTTACTTGTCATAGATGTCATGTAATGACATGAAAACGATCTCTTTTCAGCTGATGGTGTAAACTTACCAAGCTTATCACTTAATGTAGTGTGATAAACTCAGTAAAACTCAGTTTGAAAGGCATAATACACGAGGCTATCCAAAGCATAACAAAAGAGAAAATGATCAGTTTGTAGATTAACTTTGGACATTATAACCAGCTCAATTCAGTAAAGTGTAGAGAGTTATAAACGTTGTTTTTGGTTGTTGGTAATGTTGTCTATGACAGGATATTGATCAAATATTGCAATTATCTAAATATTTGAGATGACGGGTAACATTCAACATGAGGAAACTGACTCGTGGCTTGATAACAGCTGCTTGTAAAGTTAAATGTGGCAGAACTGTCCAGGATCCATTTCATTCTGTTGTGCAAAAACCTTTTCATTCTGATATGCTGTTTTATCTTCATTTTTAAGTTGTATTGAAAGTATATATATATATATATATTAGTAACCTTATGGTTCATGAAACTCATATAAACCTCGTAAAATGTCCATAATTTGTCCTTAATTTTAACATTTCTGAAAACATAGCTTTTTGGAGATGTCTGATTTTCCTCCGACAGCAATTTGTTTAAGAGTCGGCACTAAAATAAGGATTAGGAAACAAATGATAATGGCTGCAAATATCTTTGTTATAAAGCCTTTGGAACCTAGAGACACAATTCTGAGATGTGTCTGAGTCTTAATAATCATTACAGTTAATCTTAATCTTAATAATCATTACAGTTCATCTTAATTTTAATAATCCTTACAGTTAATCTTAATTTTAATAATCCTTACAGTTAATCTTAATCTTAATAATAATTACAGTTCATCTTAATCTTGATAATCATTGCTTCTCATTGCATTATCTAATAATTTACTCAGCTATTTCTTTTTTTAATCAGTGGTCTGTTAATATGCTCCACCACTGTGTTTCACTGTTTTACTTCTTAAAGTAAGATGTAATGTAGTTTGGCCAACAGGAGAAAGTGATTTGAAACACTTCAAACTGTTTGAGCAGAAATATTTAAGGATTTGTTCATTTCTGTTGTATAGTTCAACTGAGAGACAATACACTCGTTCAGTTCACATTTTATTAAGAAATAAAGGAATCTTGAATCAAGAAGATTGAACAAAATAAAAAGACAGACAGCTTTAGAAAGATAAAGAAATGTATAATTAACTTCCAACCTCCATTGCTGATGTTCCAGATACATGCGTACTTTAAAAATCCAGGTCATTTGAAAACCTAAAATGTTTCATTTGAGAACATAAAAAAATAATAGGCAAGCTTGACTAGTAATCAATGTTTTTGAAAGAAGACTGAAAACTTGTACAATTTCCAAATGAGTACAGGACTTATTTTGAACTATTTCCTCGTGTCAACTTGGAATAGTAACTGACTGTGGCTGCAACATTTTGTCTTCTTAACTAGGCTTCTGACATTGGCTACTTTAAGACTTAGTCTTGTGGTTTGATCAGCAATCTTCTGAGACCACCATTACTAGAAAGATAGTCAAACTCTGACAAAACCTGCTCACAGTCATGCAAAAAACTAAAAATAGTACTCCATTTCCATTAATTGTTAATAATTTGCTGCCATTTATCACACTTCAATACTCCTTTTGGATTTGTCAGAACTATTTTTGCTACATCTCCATCAAAGTCTCCTTTCACTTGGTCCTTATTCCTGACTTAATTTAGTCAGGTTGGCCTCAGGCTGGCTCCTCTCAGACAGCGTGGGCGTTCCCCTGACGAGGCCCTTGGGGTCCCGCATCAAAGTATTACATCGTCGTGGAAGCCCCCCTGTCCTGCCGGATCTCCTCTGCCACCTGCACATCCTCCCCGCGGCTCCCCGGGCCGTGGCGGGCGACAGCATCAGCATCACCACGGGCTCCAGGAACACGTTGAAGGAGCTCGTCAGCATGGCCTCTCTCCTCCACCAGACGTTCTCCTGCGACGCGAACCCCACCACGTGAGACGCGTTGTAGGGCGCGTAGCACGCCACAAACACGGCCAGCGTGGACAGCGCCACGGACAGGACCCTCCTCTTCCCCGCGGCGGGCAGGGAGGAGCGCCACACCAGCGTGACGCAGCGGAGCGTGCAGAAGGCCGTCACCACCAGGGGCAGCAGGAACAACAGGACGGCCATCTCCAGACGCAGCGGCAGCAGCACCTCCAGCTGCGACGCGTTGAAGTGGTCGTAGCAGGCCGAGGCGTCGCCGTCGACGGGCGAGACGAAGTGGGCCCCTCCTTCGGCGGCCATGCCGAAGCCCAGGTGCAGGAGCACCAAGGCCCACAGCACCGCGCTGATGATGCAGGAGATGCGGGCGCGGCGGTACCGCTTGTAAGCGATGGGGAAGGCTATGCTGAGGTAACGCCCCACCGTCACGGCGGTGAGGAACAGGCAGCTGCCGTACAGCGAGGAGAAGAGGAAGAAGCTGTAGACGGGGCACAGGGGTGTCGGCAGGGTCCAGTTCTGAAGGAACGTCTCCAGGGCCTTGATGGGCAGCCAGGCCACAAGCACCAGGTTGGCCAGGCAAAGGTTGAGGGCGTAGACCACGTTGGGCGTGGCGCCGCGCTTCCGGGCCTTGCGCACGTACGTGAAGAGGACCAGCAGGTTGGCGGGGAGGCCCAGCAGGAAGGTGAAAGAGTAGACGGACAGAGCGACGCAGTCGTCCACAGTTACTGACATCTCTTCAGTTCAGGTCGCGGGGCACACTCAGCAGGACACGTCCGAATCACCATGACGGGTTTAAAACTCGCGTAAAATAAACTCGAGCCGAGACGTCCCCAACCAAAGAAGCACACCGTTAACGCAGCACATTTGAGAATAGTCCTGGATAATCTGCGTTCCCCTTAATCCCCTTCACAAACCGCATCTTTCGAAGAGCGGATTCTCCGTTACGGACGCGAAGACCCTTCTCCGACCTCGTGTCCGGCCTGGTTAAGAAGCTACCGCTGAGCCTCGCGTCTCTCTCTCTCTCTCTCTCTCTCCCTCCGGTTCAGACGCAAGGTGGAAAATAACAACGCGCTGTATACAAGAGGCCACGTCACTGACACAGGTGACAGGACAAAAAAAAAAAAGTGGGAAGTGGTGGAGCTGGGGCTCGTGGGCACGGCGGGGGGCGAGGCACGCGCGACATCACGACAGAGGCAGACTAAGAAAGACCCGTCCCATCGAGCCCATAAATGATTCAGGGGGGCGCCAGGGTGAACGGGCGGACAACAGACAGGTAGCATCTGGGCCGTTTAGTGAAATGATTCAGAATAATCCGGCTCGTCAGGAAGCCCGCGGCCGCCCCCTTAGAGCCGGGCCGGGCTAAATGAACTGGAGGGTTAGACCATAAAGTCATAAAGCGCTGAAATTGATGGTCGAGGCGGGGGGAGAGGACGGGCTGAGGTGACCTGTTTCGCTGCGTGAACGTGCTACTCAGTTTTATAGCGGTAGAAAAAGATTTGTTTTGTGCGTGTGCGTGTGTGTGTGTGGTGAAAAAGTCCTTTTGGGGAAGAAAATGGCGGCGTAAATCCTTGTGGCATTTTTATGATTCAGCAAACAGTGTGACACCACATAAAACTTTTTCCTGGAAAAGAACTTTGTTCTCATAATTCATACGTTGTCAGCATGGCTGCCGGCTGGTGCCGTTTCTCGTTCAGTTGTTTTTGAACAAATCTTGGACATTTTCATTCCAATTGAATATTTTCTTTCAACTTTATTGGCTGACCGGTGATTGCACTGCAGCCCTTGTTCACCAGTTGTTTCGTCAGTGTTTCTGTTTTTATGAATCACCATTAGGTAAATATTTCCCTTTGATTGTCTAAGCTGTCTGGCGCTCATCTGATGCAGTAAAACCCACCCATCTGGTATATTAAGCAGTTTAAAGTCCATCCCACACTGGCCCGATAAACGTCAACCAACACCAACAAACACAAACAGCCACATCTTCACATTTGTTTTGGTTTGGCGTGCGATATCTGTCTGAGTTCGTTGGTGTCGGCTGGTGTTTGCTTTTTTTTCCCCCGACTCAACGTGTTCAGTCTGACGCTGGGTGTTTGGTGACGTACGTGTCGGTTGGCGTTTGTTGGGGCCGCGTGGGATGTCCTTTAAAGGAACACTAGGAATCGTTTCAAAACACTGCTTGACCCCCGTCTGGTCTCACTATAAAACACATGTAGTCCAATAGATGCAGCAAACTAATGAACCGTACAGGTCGGAGGTTTGTCTCTTACAGACAAGGGACCTTCTTTTGAACCCGCAGAGACAACAGCGAAGCGGAGACGAGACGAGGACGGAGACTGGTGGATTGGTGAAGGAGAGACGGAGAGCAGAGTAGAGGAGGAGGAGGAGAAAGAGAGAGAGAGAGAGAGAGTTACTGGAGGAAAAGAAGATAATAGAGCAGCCTTGGTGTGGCCCTCTCTCCTCGTCGTCAGAGACCTGAGACGGGGGCCGATTTAATTCACATCTGGTTTAGAGTTTGTGACTTATCAGGTGTGGCACAGAAGTGAAATGAAGTATGAAATCAGAAGTCAGCGTTTAGTCTCAAATTACCAGAAACATTAAAATCCTTACAAGTCACTTTATGGTCTAAAATACTTCCAGTGAGCCGCTCACCAAAAATGACAAAAAACCTCTTATTTTCCAGTTTCGACACGGCGCCGTGTTTTTCGAAAGCGTATCAAGACGGTTCTCAAAAGCACGACCTAACTCTTTCTAATCCTCATAAAAAGATAGCAACTGACAAAAACAAACCCATTTGAAGACATTACAGCAGAGAGGTGGCAGTTAAGAGGGTTTAATGTCGGCGGCATCCTATCCAGTGCATGTTTACCATATTGTTTTATCTAAACTGCGCGTAACGTATGAGACAAAGTTCACGTCGTAATCACCCTCTACGCGCTCCAAGCAGCCTCCGTTGATCAAACAATATCATACGGATGAAAAAAAAAAAGCCATTAGGGCCTAATGGTCGATAAAAGTGATGAGAGTAACCTGAGGGCCTTCACTCGCGCGTAAACCTTTTTTTTGCTTTTTGATAGCGCAATCTCTAGCCAATCGCGAAAACTAGATAACCTCAATAAAATAAATCCATGCCAGCGCAGGGAAAGTAAATATTTTGCAGAGTAAATGTTTTATTGAGGCCAAAGCCAACCTATATAATATTCCACATCTTAGACACAATTTGCATGATTATATTAATCTTATATGTGTGTGTGTGTATATATATATAAAAATACAATTAGTTTATTTGATGCACCACACTGCAGCGAAAACCTTTGTTAATCTATGTCTACCTGTATATCACACACACACACTGAAGGACTAGACAGGCCGAAGCAAAGAGGCATAGCGGACCATCTACAAGAGGGGAGGATGTTTGTAGTTGAATTAAAATGGAAAAATAGAAAAGTTGCCATGTCTTACATCAGTATTGGGGATGACATCTTAAAGGTACTATATATGGTATTTTGAACATTAATATAGCAGCAAACAACTATTTGCTATGTGAAGATATAGTGGAGTAATGGCGTCCTGAGCAGAGAATGAAGTCGCACTCCCTCTGTGTGTGTTGTAATCCCAGCTTCTCTGTTCTTTGTTTTGGTAGCCGGTCGGGCCGCGCGTGCATGTTAGTGCATTAGTGTTATTGCCCTTTTCCACTGCATAGTACCAGCTCAACTCGACCCGACTCGCCTTTTTTGGTTTTCCACTGGTCATAGTGCCCTGGTACCTGGTACTATTTTCGGTATCACCTCCGTCGAGGTTCCAAGTGAGCTGAGGCGCTACAAAAACGTGACGTGAAAACACTGCAGACTGATCTCACTAGAATCGTTAACGCTTAAGGTTTAACGTTGGTTAATCCCTCGTTCAATCCAGTACTGTAATAACTAGTAATAACTACCCTTGAAGCATATGTGAACGTACAACGCAGCCTATACAAGTGGTGAACTTACATTCAACTGTCAAACGACTGTATTTTCGTTTTTTTAAACGAGAAGCGTGCCAATCATTTTGGCCAGTGACAACAACTCATTTGATCTGTGTTGTCTTTCTCTAGCATTTGCGTTGCTGTGACGACCAGCTACAGTGAGGGGTACTATCCAAGGAGGTACTATCTGCAGTGGAAAACGAAGTATCTGGTACCAAAAGCGAGTCGAGTCGAGTCGAGTCGAGTCGAGCCGGTACTACGCAGCGGAAAAGCGCCTTTAGTGGTGCTCTAGTGCGACATCTAGTGGCTGAATGTCGCACATAGCTCCTTTAATGTGTTATAAGGCCACTGTGCTCAGACTGGTTGGTGCACTAATACAGACGCAGGTGGATTTTATCTCACCTGAACAAAATAAGTCATTTCTTTCTCTTCTTTAACCATTTTCCCCACTGTGTTTTATGACCGTATATTTCACTATTTTATTAATTTTCATGAAGGACAGAACGTTTTCAGCCGCTGCCTGTCATCAGCGCGGAATCCGAGAATCCGTAAAGAAAAGATAAATAAGCGCTGAGAGGTGTCCGCTTCCCCTCGCGAGATCCGACACGGTGTTACTGAGCCAGCAGCTGCAGGTTGCTCCTCCCGCTGGAGTTGGCGAGCGGAACGAGAGCAGCCGGGACGAGAGCAGCCGGGACCTCGTCCGTGCGCGCAGGCGAGCTGAGGCGAAGGCGGGTGTTCATGCTGCGCTGCTCCAGAGACAGAGCTTCCTGCTTCCTAGAAAGATCCTGGGACATCCGGGCGTGATGGAGCTGCATCTTCTGCAGAGAGTGCCTGGGTGAGGGGGAGTGGGGAGGGGGGTGGGGGGACATAGAGGGAGAGGTTAGTTTTTGCTGGGACGTCGAGGTTTCCAGTCTAGTAGAAACTAGAGTAATTAACAAACGAGAGTCACTCCGTTGAAACGGGGGCGCTCTAGGTCCGGTGAACCGTGGGATCGGGACGGGAGATAGCACTCACTGAGCCTCAGACAGCTTCCGGTTCAGAGCCTTGATGGTCGCCTCCAGCTGGTTCACCTCATCAACCAGGCCGTGCTGAACCTGGAGAATAGATAGGAGGTCAGAGAGAGAGAGACCGGTAAGGAGCTGTTCTGCTGGGTATCAAAACATTTACACTCTATGTGTGATATTTATCCAGAGTGAAATTGTCGGTGTAGTTCACTCAACGCAGCTCCAAACGGCGGTTGTTAGATAGAGAAACTGGCAACCGCTGAACAGGTCGTGAGCTTGAGTCTAAACCGGCCCTTTCACTGTTTTCAGTTGAACAAGTGAACACAAGCACCCTCTAGTGGGTAGAAAATATTACACGTTTCACCTTTAATGTATGTTTTCATGACAGCCATAACATAAAATCCTCCACGGGGATCACTGAAATCTACCGAATTGAAATGAAATTCCAAGAAGCACGATGCTTACTGGACGTGATGAAGAGCCTGCTCTTATCTTAGCTTACCTCATCCCTGCACAAGTCCACGCCAGGTCTCATGGTTCTGTTCTCTAGTCTGGTGTGGGCCAGCTTCAGAGATGCTGTCTTCACCCGGAGGTCCTGGTCCAGCCCGCGGATGTCACTCTGCATGTCTGCGATCTCGTCCTCAGTCTGACACACAGAAGCAGAAGCAGCGTTACAAGCTGCTTACATTAGCGAAACAATGCTAATGCTAATGCTAATCCAAAACCAATACCGACGCCACTACCGGTATCAACATGACCCTCGATATGACCCTTCTCAACTCAGCTGACTCACATTTTTTAGTTGCCACTCCAGCTCATATCGGGCCTGTTCTTCATGGTGGGTTCGCTTCCGGAGGGCGAATTCTGTGGCACTTCTCTGAGTGTCCAGTTCATTCTGCAGCTGAGGACACAGGACAGAGAATCCCCTTACCTGACCTCCAGTCAGCCACAGGAAAGTAGAAACGGTGCATTGTATCCTTACGGAGTTAAGGGAGTCAAATGATTAAATACTGTTGAACCTAGAATAAAGAAATGAGTAACATCCAGTCCTGGGCCAAAGAATACTTTCAAATACTGGTTTGTATTTGATTAATTGGGTTGCCATTACCCCACCTATCTGGTACTCCGGTCAAATCAGGTCAAATCAAACACATTTATCTGCAAATACTATATAGTTTCTTATACGGTGTGGTTTCTTTCCAAATACCTGGGCTCTGGTGAGGCTCATGTCCTCCCTCATCTGCTGAGACGCCTGCATCGCCTCTTGGGCACAAGCCACATTATACTGGCTAAACTGCACCCACTCCTGGGGGTTGGTGGAACTACAACAGAAGGGTTTTTGACAGGTTGGTGATTGTATGTTCTATCTGAAAGGATCAACTTATTTCTTAAAGCTGCCGTGTGTGAAAAGAGTGCGTGTTATGCAAAGGTTCAATGATCTTAACACTCTTAAATCTGTCACTGCAGGTCAGCCAGGTTTTTTTTTTTTTAAACCCTTATTAAACCGGGCAAGGTTTTTATTTATACATTCTTATTTACAAGTGACGCTTTAACTGTCAAAACGTCTTTCGACCGTGAAAGTAAAGATAACGTGCAACGTGAAGTCGTGATGTTGAAGTGCCGCTGACTACATGGGTTCAAGCTGCCTCTGGCTGCAGTGTACGCTGCATTTCTGTATGTAATTTCACTCCCATCCTCACTGCAGCTCACCCTGTGGGTATGCGAGTGGGGTTGGTCTTCAAGGAGATGTGGGGTGACTTCACTGTAAGCGACAAGCAGGCCATGTCGATGTCCAGGGCCTCCATCTTGTTTTGGAGGTCAATAGTTAGCTGGTGGCGAGCCTCCTGCAGAACACTGGGAAGAGCAAGGAACGAAGGCGGTCAGAGGATCAGGACATCCTGCATGCCTACCAGCATCACTGATCCCTTTTATTTAACCACGCAGGTCAGCAAAGAACCAACTCTCATCTGCTCTGATGGCCGAGTAAAAGGTCTCTTGGGGGGGGAACGGGACAAGGAGAAAATACAAAATAAAAAGAAATGCTAGTTAAATAAATAAATCAATAAATCAACGGACACAACATGGCGGCACGTGGTTTTTGTTTTTGTCCCGTGGTCCCGCTGAGCGTTCCACTATTGCTTATTGGTTCAATTAGTATGACTGGGAAGAGAAGAGAGTCAAGCCCGCTCACTTGAAACTTCAACCATTCCTCTTTAATAGACGATATTAATGTTGTGATCCTGAGGAGGATCTCCGTCAGGTCAAAAACAAATATCAATCAACACCAATCAATTTGCATGATTGTAGCGATATCTTGCCAGAAGTAGCCATGGACGAACATTCTAATGCACACACACACACACACACACAGAAACAGAGATAGGAAATACCTCAGCAGATGTAACATGCAACAAGGACGGAAAAGGAGACTATTCTCTAGTGAGTTACCACAACTTGTCTTACCACAGCTGCTCGAAGGCCTTGTCTATGTGATGCTGGAGAACTTGCTGGACTCTTTTAATCAGTTCCACCTCTTTTTGCAACTGCGCTTCCACGGGGTCGCCGACCAGCTCGTACCCGAGCCGACCCTCCCTCAGGGTCAGGCATTCTTCGCTGACATCCAGGGGCACCGCGGTGGCGGCTAGGGCCTGCTCAGCCTGCTCCTTAGCCTGATACACACACACACACACACACACACACACAAAGGCACATTTACAGACAGACGGAGAGCCAGGAACACCTTGAATTATTATGAACACAACACAAAACAAGCAGCGATTCTCTGAATTGTTTCACTGGTTTCCACATGAAATCACCGCGGTCAGAGCCTCCATCTCTCTGTCCACTTCCTGTGCACAGGATTCCAAAGCCTCCTTCCACCGTGCAACATCCCAGATCCTGTCACTCAACCGGCGACTGTTGTCGCTCTCGTCCCAGATCGTCTAAGCAGGAGAAAGACAGCAATAAAAATAAAAAAACAAAATAAATAAATACATAATAAAGGGAGGGATGATAAAAGTTAACAAAGTAATATGTGGGCAACGCAGTGCAGTATTGGCTATATTTTATTATGCAAACAGTATTGTATAGTTCAAGTTCAAGTTCAAGTGTTTTATTATCAAGTACTGATAACAGCACTATGGAGTACTCTGAATGTTGTATATTAGATTAGATTAGATGATATTAGATTAGATTGTTTTATCCTTTTAGGTTAATGCAGCAGATTAACACAAAGAATAAGATATAGCTGTAGACTTGGCTTGGCTTGCTCGCAGATATTCCTACAGGAAATAAAAACCCTACAACCCACCTTACTGGTGGTCTCGTTGCGCAGGGTCCGTCCTTCCTGCCGTATGTCGTTGGAGACGTCTCTCTCATGCTCTGCTGTGGCGGACAGCTGCTGGTTGTTGCTCTCCCAGTCGGACACGCTGTGCCGCAGACCAGGCTTTGCGGGAACCGTGGACATGATCCTGCGGGTTCTAGAACAGGCAACGAGGTTAACCAGAAGGTTAACAGAACCAGAATCACTTCAAACACACAAGATACCTGGGCAGGGATTAGTCTCGGTGGTATTGTTGCAGAGACTAGATATGGTGTCTGATGGCACATACTGAAGCAGATTCTTTTATATTTATTTGTGACTCTGTTTTGATCGGTGCTCTATAAACACTTATCACTATTATTATTATTATAATTGCCATTACTGGTACATCAAGAACTCACACACAAAGCGAGGGGAAAACATAAGACATGTGGACAGTAAACTGCATATTACTCTACAAAGATACATTCAACATCCTGCAGCTTTTTGCCAGTGAGAAACTGCATCAAATGGCCCAGAATGAGGTTTGTTTTCAAAATGTGTTTCAACTGAATTCATTCTATCATAGTTTCAGTCTCAAGCATGTTTAATATTGGGTGGGTTGCCTCATAAGTACAAGACAGGGCTTGATTCAGTTATTGTATCATCTGTCATCATATGAAAGACTTGTCAAAATTGATCCAGTTTACTGGAAGGACACAGAGATGGAGGTGAGAGAGACGATGCCAAACTAACAATAAAAGTGACACTCACTGAGGGAATGAAGACAAGTGCGATCCTTAGGAATGAGGATTGGTAAACAGGGGAAAAAATGTGGACGACTTGGTAAGAAATAACAATCATACCATCATAAGATGTAAAATACCGTTGGTATCGTGTATCATGGCCTGATATAGTTATTATAGAAATAGGTTTTATTTCATGCACTTTTTGTCAAACTTGATCCCAATAGCCATAGATTTAATAAGTCGATTGTCGAGTTTTACTTACCGAGAGGTTTGTATTTCCAGTAGTTTATCGGTAGTTATTCTGGAATATTCAGGTCGTGCAGCAGTTCATCGGGCCGTTTCCAGGCAACGAGGCGACGAAACAGTCAAACGAAACTACTTAATAATTAAAATACCATGGCAACGTTTAACACACGTAGGTTTTCATTCATTCCCGTTTGTCAAGTAAAGGTTATAACATCATCAGGAAACAGTGCATTTCAAGAGGCAGCACGATGCTAACAAACAATTTCTGATCGTAAAACAAGTTGTAATAAAACAAGTTGTAATAAAACAAGCTGCATTCCATTGAAAAGTTATGTGCTAACGATAAAAAGTAACATGGCATCGTCGTCGTCATTCAGAATCGTAAACTTTTCATGACACCATCGTCAAATCATGGATTGTATTGTTAGGTTAATTTTTTTATGACACATTATTGTTCTGTTTATTACGCACAATGCAGATTTCAATCACGTCTAATATAATAAATCACCAATTTGCTTGCATTCTCCTAAAAAGTTCTGTTTGATGATGGTTCAAATATCAAACACACTCACAAAGGTTTTATACATAGAGTATTTAATCAAAACAATTAAATATGACAACCAAATAAAAATGCTCAACTTGACCAGGATCAGATAAGTGTTAAGACAAAAAAGGTCTTGACATACAATTATACTTCTAAAAGTGACACGATTTCATAATCAGGCAACAAAAACAAAAACAAAAAAAGTACATGAATATACTGTGTAACCAAAGCATCACTTTTCATTTCTTGTAGAATATGATATGCAGCCAACAACAGAGTTGTGGGGTTCTCTGACTGATTTTTGTGGGGAATCCTTTACATGGGAAATGGGCTCACAACTCAACCACAGAGTCATCTCATCCATGTAAACTCGTCTTAAAAGCACATCAGAAAATTTGAAAAGAACACTGGGGTGGGTATGTGTGTTCGGGCAGGGATAGAGGTTTCAAAACATGAGGGCGTACACAAGACTGATCAGTTTCCAAGACCGAGTTGGTCTGAAATCGTATAGACTGAAAGAGGCCAGCTGCAAATCTATAGGCTAGTGTGACACATATGACACACTGCACAGAGGGCTTTTAATAATATCGCTTAGTTATTGCTGTCCATTCAAGATGGAGGTCCTCCAATAATGCCTATCTTTGGAAAAAATAAAAGATTATGACAGCGTATTGATAGGTTGGGGGGGGGGTGTATGTTCGTAAAACATCTAAATAAATAACGCTACATGTACATTGAGCTACTCGTTACCTGTGGAGCTACGAGTCCTCGTGTATAAGCTGCCCCATTTTAGAAATTCTAATTTCTGGGTGGGTTGTGCTTTGAGTGGCTGTTCAATTAACCAATCCCCACAGGCCTTTTGGTCCTGTCCGCTCCAAACTGATCAGTTCTGCATATTTTGTGTTCTTGGCATATGTCAGAGGTATACACACACATAAAAACCATACATGTACACACACACAATCACACCTTACAGTATTGTCATGTATCAATATATACTTATATCACTGTAGATACGGGACATTCGTCCTAAACGTTTTTGAATGTTAAGATTTCTTTGATTTACTTGTTTTCAGCACCATCAGGAAAGGCACAGTCTATTAAGGACAACTCTGTCCTCGGATGAACTTTCAACCCTCCTCCCACAAATATGCAAAAGAAAACAGACAGAAGTTTGATGCGCACTGTACAGTATAGAGGCATGGAGAAATGTAATGTGCCCCATTAATAGCAGGCCAATCACAGTTATTCACTTCCTTAACAAGCTTTCAAGAGATGATAAAAACTAAATTCATAGTCGAGGGAGGTCTTCACAGATCCTTAGTTTAGAGAGTAAAAAAAAAAGAGAAGTAGAGGAGGGGTGAAAGTTCATCTGTTCACTACATGACAAAACAACCCCCCCCCCCCCCAAAAAAA
>OMKK01011913.1:2455-15887 GCA_900302305.1 Polymixia japonica | reverse complement strand
GATCAAGGAGTCCTTGCGACTCGTTTCCCTCTGTGGCCATCTTTGACAAAGTCTTCTGCGAAGACCGTCCACGTAAATGAGCGACGTGCGAAGGACGCGTTCATTCGCCAAACCCGAAGGAGTCACGTGGCCGCAACACGAGTTTAAATTGATTTATACGTTTCCTCACTTTTGTATGTTGACGTGTTTTGTTTTGTTTTCTATCTGTGTCTCATGTTTGTTGCCGGCGTAAGATGAAGCAGTGAAAATAATATTAGCGGTTAGGAATGAGTCGGGGGCCATTTTTCACAACTAGATTGTTTTTTGTACCTGTAGATGGTTTCAAGGTGCCCAAAGGTGCCAATGCCATCGTCGTAACGTACGCGCTCCACCGTGAGCCCCGCTAGTTTCCCGTCCCCCAGGAGTTCCGGCCGGAGCGTTTCCTGCCCGGGAATTCAGTGGGGAGACATCCGTACGCATTCATCCTCCTTCTCTGCTAGACTCCGCAACTGCATAGGTAAGAAGAGAAACTAGTTCAGCATAATGTGGGATGGATGAATGAGCTGTAGTTTATTCTTTTTGTGGTTTGTTAGAACTATCTCCATGCTGATGTGTTAGAGGGTCTTAATGTATATCAGGTTGAGGGTCTTATTTGTTTATGACTTTTTGTGTGTGTTTGTGTGTGTGTGTGTGTTGCCAGCTTCATCTTGAAATTAAAAATGGAGTTTTTGAAGTTCTACCATTCCTTTTTAACACCGCACAGGTCAGCGTTTCGCAACAACGGAAGAAACGGTGATTCCGGCATCCATTCTGCGCTACTTCAACACTGAGGCTTGTCAGAAAGGAGAGGGACTCCGGACCCTCAGAGGTATCATACTACGACCAGAGAAGAGGGCGTCTGGATCAAACTGGAAAGGAGGAAGCCCCAGACTCCACCGTAGTAGAGCCCAGCACCTACTCTACCTTTCAACAGCTGTTCTCCAATGTCATCTTTACCTCCTCTTATATTATTTCGGAAGTGGATACAGCCCACAGTTTACAGTTTATTAATAAAGTATTAAAAAATACAGTTTACTTATTTTCGTTTTGTCTCACCATCACTTAGTGGTAGAAACACAACAACAAAATTTACTTTTTCTTTTTTATACAATCATTTCCTTTTGTAATTCACTGGTAAAATGACAAAGATAAACAATTTACGATACAGTTGTCCTGTGAAATAACAGAAATACACAAAGATATTGCTTTGTGCCTATTTAACCCGGGCAATGCTGGGTACACCTGCTAGCCAATGATAACTTCAGTGATTGTACATGATACCTACATTACAGGCATACATTGTAAAAAAGAGCTTTCCCAGTCACCAAAAAATGTGGAAAAAAAAGTATTGTTTAGTCTGAGAGTAGGGGCCAGTTTTGAAGAAAATAATACCAGGAACAGCCATTTAAAGTTTTATTTGCACTTTTATATAGTGTGCAAAGCGTGCGCATGTGCCGTCCTCCTGGTGTTTAGGGTCAAGTTGTTTTCTTTAAAGGCCAACAGGGAGTCCAACACATGGCCGGTATGAAAGTAAAGATGGACGGTACGTTTTGGCAGGTTTCAAACGTGGTCCAGTGGGGTGTGCATGCGGATCCAAAGGCAGGAGACTTGACTACTAGACAACCACTGGGCACATTCGGTGAAGATTTAAGGGGGGAGCATAAAATGCACTGATGACTCACTGATGTATGTTTCGGCAATGAATTTATAAAAAAAATCTTTTAAATGTCTAATGTTAGCAATAAAGTCAAAGTCAAAGTTTTACTGCCCAGACCTACTTCAACAAAACAGAGGTACTAACTTAATGGAATAATTAATAAAAAAAGGCAAAACCTTTATTAGGACATTAGTACTGTATATATCATGGAGTTTGATGAATGGGCATTCTATGGGTTACGGGGTTAGTGCCTACACTGATTATCAAATATCTAAATACTGAAGCAATCAACGTAAAAGCTGTCTGGGGTGCATAAAAAAGCCCAGGTAGGTGTGGAAATGAGCCCAGATGTGTTAGAAAGTGACCTTAAGCAAGCCCTTCAGCTATGCCAAGCAACTGAAGAAGAAATATTAAGTTCCACGGTTTGTCCTGCCCCAACCTGACTTCTGCTGGCAAGCCTATAAAGAAACCAAATCAATATCAAGCCAAGTGTAGTTTTTTATTTTTTTATTTTGTTTATTTCATAGGAGCCATGCATAACACAACTGTTGGGCCAGAGTTAGCTATATAGCTAATTTACATCTGCAGTCCCTGACATTGTTAATGTAAAACTACATAGCTCCAGCAAATGTTAGCTTAAGTAGCTACCTAGACTACTCAATGGTTAGTACTGTTGCCTAGCAACACCAGCATCCTGGGTTGGATAGTTCAGGTCCTTTCTGCATGGAGTTTGCATGTTCTTCCTGTGTTAGCGTTGATTGCCCCTGGGTACCACCACCAAAGACATGCAGGTTAGGCTAACTCAAACAATTGCCCATAGGTGTGAATATGTGTGAATATGTGTGTGTGTGTGTGTAATGACCCTGCAATGGACACATGAATGTTTGGATTCAATGATCCCATCCACAGTGTCCCCCTGCCTCACGCCCAAAGTAAGCTGGGATAGGCTCAAGCCCCCTGTGACCCTGAACAATAACAATAAGTGGGTTAAAAAAAATGAGTGAGTGATGATGAGAAAGTTAAAGTAAATTACCATATTTATATGGTTAATTTCTGTTATTTTTTTCTTACAGTTATTTTTCTGGCAAATTTGTTGCCAGTATTTAACCGTACTTTGACAGGGAGTTTTGAATGTTTCATTTTTCTGTTATTTTTCTGTTATTTGACTGCATTGTTTTGGCAACTATGCTGCCAGGTCTTTATCATTTTTTTTACTGTTTTTTTTTTTTACAGTGCATGCTGACTCCAGCGCTTCCCACACTCCAGTGCGTCCATGTTGAGTTGGCTGGTAGCGGATCTATCTCCAAATAGCTTCCATCTCATCCCACAGATGTTCAACTGAATTGGAATCTGGAGCTGCAGATGGATACGCTGCTGCCGCCACGAAAGCATGCGCCTGATTAGCTGCGATGTTCAGATACAGACCAGAATATACTGTAGCAGTTTGGAAACTGGAGTTAAAAATTTTATACTTTTTTTAGTTTCAAATGAATTCAAACAAACGTTTCTGTCCGTGGGAAAAACTTCCAAACCTAGAAGGTACAAATGTTATAGAAAGTAACGTTATAATAATACCATACGCTTTATTCTTGCTCAGATAGTATAATATATGATAATAAGTATGGGAGATTTTATATCAAGTGTTTGGCTGAAGCAAGCACATTACTAATTAGTAAATGTGCAGGCATTAATCCCAAACTTTACCAAGCACATCAAATCAATTTTAATCAGATGAGCTCATAATGTAATGCACCAGCCCCCTCACACAGAAGCTTAGAGCTTGACTTAACCAAGCACTTGCCTACTCATTATGTAAAAAAAAAACAACTGAATAGTCTTACATACGCTAGCACCACTGATAAAAAAACACCCACGTTAAAAAAATCTATTTCAAGAAACCTCCAATGACCTGCGAAATCTTCAAGGTTTGGAAAACACAGATAAGCCTTTGGTTTGTCCGACACTCGCTTTGAACCCTCCTCTCCTCCGTCTGCCTTTGAACCACTTTTGCATTTTTTTCCAGACTGCTTCAAATATAAATCCAATGTTACAGAGTTAGCGCCCTGAGCAAACAGTACAGTTTAACCTTGCGTGACCCCCAACGATACGTCTCCTAAAGTTTCTCCCTTTCTATAGGCTTTGTAGATCCTTTGTTTGCAGTTGCTCTTTGCAGTTGATTTTTTTCTTTAATTCGTTTGTTCTTTCTTTTTTCTTTCTTTCTTTCTTTCTATCTTTCTTTCTTTCTCTCTTTACTTGCTTGCTTACTTTCTTTCTTGCTCTGGTTCTATCCACTCGCACATAATCAATGGATCAGAAAAAATAAGACATTTTTCCAAGTTAACTTTGGACTTTTATTCCATAGTTAGCGGTTATATATACACAGATGTGTTGGCACAAAACAAGGTACGATAAAATGGTATATCAGAACACATTGGGGTGATTCATGGGAATGTATAATTGAGGCTTGGAAGAAACTGTATTACAAACTATATTATATAAACTATATTATAACTGAGTATTAAATCATGTTGTGTAGCCTTACTTATCATCACTACTTGTTCTTTGTTGCTTCTTTCTTTGTTTTTGCTTTTGTTTTCAGTTTTTTCATTTTAATTTATAATGTTGAATATTCTACATTACGATACAGTATTGTAACATAAAATATAATTACTTTATTATTATTTAGTTCGTTTTTTATTGAAAGCAATATAAAATACTGTAACCAACGCAACATGGAGACTTACATTACTCACTTATCATCCAAGAGGCTCGAACTCTTATGGAAATACATTCTGGCTTTTGATTAGAATGGGCAAAACCCTTTACTTACTGAATCACATTGAGGTCACAAAGATCTATGGTAACAAAATAGTAATCATAACATGACATAGTTATAAATGACCCCATCAATAACGTCAAAATGATTTAGCTGGCCTGCCTGCAAGGGTCATTGCCTAACACCAAAATGACATGACTGATGATGAATTGCATGCTCTTTTCCCATGCTATTGTTTAAATTATTGAGCACATCTCTAATCAATGGCTGGATAGAGTAGAGGTGCCTGAGCTCCATATGGAGCAGGAAGAGTTCATTTATCTGAACATTTCAAGGAAAAAGCTCAGATGGAAGAGATGTTGCTTAGGTCCAGTGCATGGCTACGTGTGGATGATATATACATCATTTTCAGGACATTATTCAGCTCTGTTAGGATGTTTTGCAATGACTGAGCATTTATTTGGATAATCAACAGAGATATTTTTTAAACACTATAATACAACTATCAATGATCAATACACTATGGGGATAGCATGGAAACAGCAATTACAAACAGAACATTGTATTTTGTTGTATTGCACTAATATCTACACAATGTACAGCTGCTTATTTTAGTTATTGACTGGAATTACCTGTATTTTCTTATGATATAATTCTTAATAATTAATTATTATAATTATTCTGCTATAATCCTTAATAATAATACCTAAGCATGATATTTGTTGTGATGTTGTGGAAATAGATTTCTTCTTTTCTTAGCATATTGTAGAAGTGTTAGATAGCTAATAGTTGGTATAGATATAGTTAAAAAAATGTGGCACAATCTGCTTGTGTGAGATTTAATCTCAGAATTGTTTTGAATATCTTTAAAAAAAGGGAAAAAAAGGGAAAATTGCATATGGAACACATGGCTGACCCCATTATGTTAGGTCAACTAAAAGTTTTTCATTTTAGTGTGCATAGCAGTTATACAATCATTTTCAATAACGTTCTCATAGTTCCAACAACTTCTGAAAGCTTCCTTAATAGCATAAAAAAAAGTTATTAAATCGACATGTTAGCATCAAAATTTGGCTGTTTTCTGCATCCTTTGTGATTTTGAAAAACACAGCCGCAGGTTTAACAGTTAGCACAATAGGCAGTGGAGAAGAGGTCAGGTGGCATATTAACTGAAACAGACAGTGACATCAGGCCAGTCAAAGCCAGGGCAAAATATACAAAAATATAAAATTTATTAAAAATTCCAAGACAGAAAAATAAACCACTAGATGGTGCAACAAGCTGTGTTGAGCAAAGCTGGGATTTTAATCAGGAGAGATGTTTGTCAGCCAAATAATTTAGTTTTTCAACTGAAAAAAAAAGAAAATTGCTTAAGACAACCCACCACACACCAACCCAAACCTGCTATACCCAAAAATAGCAACATAACTAATACGCAAAGGTTTTTAAAATGAGTTTCATGTTGATGAGTTTCATTTGAGAGAGAGAGAGATGTGTGGCCTTGGGCTCTGTGATGAAATAAAATGAAATTTCTTCCGAGCACAAAATTACATGAAAAAATTCAATGTCCGATTGGATTACGAACAATTACAGCCATTGATATCACACACTGAACAAAATGATACTGTAGAAGACAGTAGGATCAGTTATACAACAGAATAAAAGATAATGGATAAATAAATAGCCATCACTATTAAACTGCCCTTGTCATTTGAATGGTTGTGAATAAAGGAAAGTTGAATTTGTATTCCACCGCGGGACAGCAATGTACCGTTTTCTAAGTGTGTGCCCTGATGTGAAACAAAGTGAGGATGTGCCGTATTGCAAATTTTACAGTACAGTGTGTACGTGCATATGTAACTGTATGTGTGTGTGCGCTTGAGTGGGTGCATTTGTGTGTGTGTGTGTGTGATACAGAGAAATAAAAACAGCACCCTCATTTCCCAAAAATGTAAAAAGAAAAAGGTTAGACATAGATCCAAGAGTATTTCTGTGAAGAAATCAGCGAGCTATAAAAGGTCACACAAACTTACAACAAACCCACTAAAACACAGATTCATTTACATAACTTCTTATCTTAAAAACACAGCAGCCCAAGTCCCTTGAACTTACTAGAAAATGACAGAAATGTATCACACGTTGCCATCCTTATTATAAAATACAAATCAATCTTTATATAATGTCATTAAGAATTCATATTGATCCATACAGCACAACCCCACTGACATGGATCCTCATGCAGCTTAGATTGATCTTCCCCACAAGTGTGGTAAGACTCCATCTAGATACTGTAAGTATATACCTATCAGTTACAGGCAGTACAGATGTTTCCCTCAATATCGTCTTAACCGGTTCCCGTCTCATCAATCGTCTCGCAGCAGCGGCTCGAGACGCGTCTCTCCAAATTTCCACATAAATTGGAACGATTCACAAAATACCATACGTTCTCACCCTGCGTAATGTCATTGTCCGTCTATTTGGCACGTGAATCTGTTGAAATAAAGCTGCGGCCCAGATAAAGGATTTATTCTGATAACGGTATGAGTCATTCTTCCTGTCATGGTGCTTAGGTGGCACCATAACCCTACAATCCACTGGATTTTCCAATGCCAGCAGCTATCATCAAACTCAAACAGATCGATAGGCCTAAGCTACAGCTATTTTAGAATCAATTGCTCAAGCAACGCATTCAACTTATAAGCTATCCTATAAAAACAATGCATAGCTATCGGCTTCTCGCCGTACCCGGAGACCTAGATAATAAGGGCAAGCGAGTAGGGTTGCTGGTTTGACTCCTAGTCCCAACATGAGGAGTATATGGTAAGTTAACGGTAGTTGATGATGTCCGCTAGCACCACAGAGATGCTCTTGAGACATTTACTGATACACAGCACGTGATGTAACTGTGCTACGGGTGTTAGAGGAAAGGAGGGGGTTGAATGCAGAGTGGATATCAAGGTATTAAAAGTTGAGCTAGCATAGCCAAGCTCTGAAGTTTCACCTGCTGCAGGTGCACTGAACTTTAGCTGACATTACGCTCAAATCAAAAGTGATGCATTTTCAATTACACTATAAAGTACAAGGATAAATTGTATCCTGCTCGTATCATAAATATTCCAACAAATACAGATTTAATCGAACCCATCCATCCTTGCATCATTAAATATTAATTAATCATTAATTAATTTAACCTGTGTCCTAAAGTGTGCTTTTTAAAAAAAAAAAAAGGTACTATATGTCGGCCTCTAGAGGTTGCTAGTGGTATTTATTCATTCATGACTGAGTGCGGTTGGACTGCTGCTGTCTGTCGTCGTGTGGTGTCTGTCGAAATGCCAACATGTTCACAGAGGAGGTGAAGTAAAATTGCCATACTTGTATATTCCGTAAAGCGAGACGTCACGTTTTTCCGGGAAATCAAGCCCGGTGGCAGAATGAACACAAGGCTTCTAGGAAACTGATCTGAACCGCGATTTCTTCACTCTCCCATGGCCATTACACTATGCAACCACCAGAAATGGTATTATTATCTGTTAAAAGCGTAACACTACCTTTAAAGGAACGTCCTATATAAAAATCCAGATGACATTTTAGTCAAGCCCATCTTTACCACCCACAAAGATCCAATTGATTCAAATGACGGCTGCTTTGGTGATATTCACAGAACAGGGTGTGAAAAAGTGGTCGTAGTAGTTTTTCTACAACCCTCTGGTGTCTTCAAGAGCTGCGTGTGCACAGACACTAGCGGCGAGGAGGACGTGACCGTGACCGGACGTGACGGAGCACCGCTCTGGAGCTTCATGAGACACCCCTGCTTCCACTGGTTGGTTTGCATTCACAAACGTGCATACCTGCACAAACACACACACACACACCACAGGCACACACACACACACGCGCGCGCTCTCATAGATATACCGCCCACTTATTTCCGACCCTTAACTGTCTCTTTACTCCGCTGCTCCGTCTGTTTTCTTTTCCTCCGTTCGCTGTTGTCAAAAGCAAACAAACCCGACTCAAATCAGGTCCACGTCATCCATGGGGAGGAAGGCAGGGAGAGTGAGACAGACAGACATAGGGAGATTAGAGAGAGAGAGAGAGAGAGAGAGAGAGGGGGAGGCCGTCGATCGAGAGAAGATCGAGGGGAAGCAGACGAGACTGCGAGCTTTGCGAAAATGTGACGGCAAAAGCAGCAAAGACAGACTAAAAACAAAGACCGGTGAAGAGACAACGATCCTGCCGGCGCGACAACCTTTCTCCCAGAACTACCCAACGGCCGCGAGGACCGCAATCATAGATACGGCGGGATCGTATTTGAGGCTTGAAATAAACTCACCTGCCTACAGTCTTTGCTGTTCCTACAGAATTAAGCGCGTCCTTTTGTGAGAACCCAACGCACTTTAGACTGGTTAACCAGCGACTTATGCTTGGACACTCACGTATCGCTGAAGGCACCGAGCATTCTTGCTTTCCTTTGAAGTGTGCCAAAACTTAATCTCACAGCTAAATTGTCAGAAATGTGGGCCGTGGCCCCAATTTCAGTGTAGTGGGGTATGTTTTACCAACCAACCAGAACTCAATATTCCAGTTGTTAGCTCTCCCGTTCCTTAAGGGAGAATAATTCCAGAACAATCCCCCCCTAAACCTGTTTCTACCCAGTCAAAATGGTGTTTCTGGACATGTTTCATGTAAAGGGTTCAGCTGTAAGCATGTCGGGGTGGCAAATGAAAGTGTAGGATTGGGGTTTGGGGTCAAAGCGATTTGCTGAAACTGCTGGGGTGGGGTGGGGTCACGCCAGAGCAGAAGGCCGAGTGGGTGTCACATCGCCGGGATGCACTACGGCAGGGTGGAGGGTACTTGCAAGGTTGAGTCGGAGGGAGACCTTTCCGAAACTCCAAAATATAAATGTCACTAAAAATTTTAATTCTTATAATTACAGAAATTCACTTTATGTTAAAACATGCTACACCTTGTTCAACAGCTTGCAACTAACGTATTAGGTTTAATGTGACCTTTCCATCACGGTTCACTGAAGCGTGCCGTGCCATTAAAAATATTAAATGCCACTGACTTTACCAAGCCAATGTAATGCAATCCATCTCTGGCATTTGCATGTGTAACTAAGTCTATCTGCTACATGAGGATGAAATCTGGCATTAAATTAATGCAACATTGAGAGTCCAGAGAATGTTTATGAAGATTATTATTTAAAAAAAAAAAAAAAAAAAAGACTGGTAATGGCTTGAAATGAATCAAACCAATCGTCTGATGCGCTGGAAACACCTCGTTAAGTTGAGTACAGAACAGGATAGATAAAGCGGGTCCTCTGATAATTGACCTCTGGTTGTACTAAGAATTACTGTATACTTAGATGAGAGAGACTGAGAGATACAGGGGACAGGAAAGACTGAGATAACGCTACACAGATAGATACATAGAAAGACGGAGAGAGAATGCGTACTGTATGTTATGTACCCAACAACAAACAGAAGAAGTGATATATAGAGACGGTACAGAACACAACCGTGACATTCATGTAAAGGCAAACTGTTTTGCTTTACTGTTTTACTTGCTTTTATCTCCGCTGACAAAGATAAGTTGACAAAAATACCTTCGCAGCACAGCGCAAAAGGAATCCACGCTAAGGCCAAAGATTAACCATAAATGATGGTAGAGCAAATCCAACATTTTTGCCCTGTGATTGATGTAGACAAATTTGCTTTTTTTTCTGCGAGCCATTCTTACCTTGCCTGGACAAAATCTCAGTGACCTCTACCGATGCTGCCTGAATCATCAAGTATTACTCATGTGCCATTTCACATTAATTTATCAACATGGGTTCATTATGCATCTTTCTCAGGGCAGGAAATGGTGAAAAAAAACTCTGTGGCTGCTCGTCTGCAGATAAGATGTGGGAACTATAAATTTAAAATTTCGTCAAAAGCACTTCCCTGAAAACATTGGGCAAGCACATATTGTTTCAGCTAAAGTGATGAATTTGTTTTTTTTGCAATCAAATGTTTATTGATAAGAAAAGAGAAACATGACAATAAACTGTATACTGTAATGTGTGATTAATCTGTTGTATATACAGCGCTATGCAATTTAATGAGCAGTTGGTCAGTCTAACAGGAAAGATGCTGGAGACGGTTCTGGTTCAAAGCATGACGCACATTGCTGACAATATGAATGCGCCACAATGGGGCCAACAAGTCCAACAGCCTAAATATAGAATAAAAAAATAGCATTTTCAAGTGTGTGTCTGACTGTGTGTCTGTGGGTTTGGTCCCAGACTCTCAATGGTCATTTTCTTTGATATTAGTGGTAGTGATCTGTCATTGTTCTGCCTTGTTTTAAGATACTGACTTATAACTGTTCTTTTCACAACAGTTGAAAAAAGTGAAACGTATTGGAAGTGGAATTATCTCACAACATTGTTTAAAGGAGAAGTTCACTTGCAAAACTTTAACCAGAAGATTGAAACCAGAAGCGTGTAGCCACTTCACCCAGCACAGTATCGTGGCAGCTCGTGCTCATAATCACAAACCGTAATGGGAAGGCGTCCCTGGTAGTGTAAGTGGTTAGGATTCAGCGCGCTCACCACCGGGAAGCGAGCCCGGGTTGCGGATCCAAAATGTATCAAATTCTATCGCGTCAAAATACTGAAGCCGTAGGCTACCTTGTGCAGGACGGGAGGACTGTCCCTGGTAGTCTAGTGGTTACGACCTGCCGCTCTCACCACTGAAATACATACGTTTGAAAGTCGTGCTGAGTGTCACGAAAAAAAATGGAAAATTCGTGTCCATGTACAGGAATCTATAGATTCAAGTTTGTGACTTGTTTGGATTTATGATATTGATGTGTGAGTGGGATAAGGCTGGATTGGGTACATTTCGTAGATGGTGGAGGAAGTGAGCGAGAGCTAAGAATTTGGGCAGCCATTCGGCTGAGAACCACCTACAGCTGTAGTGGCCTCCGAAGCCGACAGAAGGGCCTCGTCTGTGAACAGCTGGATGTCTTCTGGCTTGGTGACGTGGTCATCGTGAAAGAAGTGAGATGCCGTTCCACGAGGAGAGGAACCGGTGCCGCGGTCTTAATTCCGTCTTGCATGCTTCGTCTAGCGTGATGACATGGTTGTTGGCTAAGAATGTGCTGGGACCTTCTGTTTTCTCTGAGGAGAGAGGAACTCCAAGTTCGTGGAATGCTGAAGTCGGAGTGTTGAGACCGTAAGATGGGGGGTGAAGACGGTGGCGTGACAGTGAGAAAATCATCAAGGGTTAGGGTTACAGATGATGTACAGGATTTTGTGGTTGTTTGTCAGGATCCGGCAGAGTGCTTCAGATAAAGATTTTAATATTTTTGGACTACTCTTGCACTCGAAGTCCTGGCTGGGGATTAGGCTATTAATGCTTGGGACAGTGGAACCGTGGGGGGGATGAGAGGTCTATGATGAGTCTCTTTTTGGCTGGACCACAACAGCAGGGCCAGCCCTAAAAAATGTGAATGTCTGTCACTGACTGACTGACTGACTAACTGAGTGATGAAGTTCCACCATTTGTTGTTTGCAGTCACGTCATTCTGATGACGCGCAAAATTCAGATGGAGGGCAGGAAGTGAAAAGCAGAATTGACTAGATGGAAGAAAGGCTGTACTGTGTTATTAGGCGATATTACGAGAGAAAGGTATGAACAGAAAATCACAACATATGTTGGACGTGATCGTTACGTTATGAAGACATCTGCCCTCTAGCGTCAAGGCTTTTGGCCACAACTTGGGTGGGCAATAACAAATTTTGGTTAATGATCAAATACCAAGTAATACTAAAGAGGAGCGGTCTTCCAGCGTGTCGCGCGTGTGTGTGTGTTGTTTGACAGTGAGCGCGCACAGCAGCAGCAGAGAAGCAAAGAGCGCATGCACTAAGAAGCGTGTCCACGTGCACAGGACATCATCTGCACTCTTGTCGCGAAGATGACACCGGAACGGAGTTTGCAGAGACAGTTTCTCTACTTGATGAAAAGAAATTGTGAGAAAGAGAGAGAGACGGATCCATTTTCTTTTTTGGTATCGATCCTATTGACGCTAGAATCGATCTTCAAATGGAGGTGTAGTATCTGTAGTATCGATACTTTTGGTATCGATCCGCCCACCCCTAACATTGACCATACACCGTCCAGCCACTGGGTTTTGACCTAGTCTTGTTTCCATATATGTGCATGTGTGTGTGTGTGTGTGATCCACACATCACCAAGAGTACCTATGCCGCCGCCTCATCCTTCGTCAATAAAGCCAACAAATAGTTAATAGCACGACGGTGTACAGTGCCAAACATCTGGAGAGGATTATTTCCTGCTCCTCTGGTATCTGGTGGGTGTCATCTGCATGAGTGACTCACACCGCAAGGCATCCTCTATGCAGTAGACGTAAAGTTTGTCAATCGTTTGATGGACTACGTACTAAAGTCTCTAAGTCGCGAGGATCAACTCGTGAATGTGAATTGCATGAAGAGAAACCCAGTCTCATCTCCGTCCAGGATGAAGGTGGTCAGTATAACACCCTCGCCCCTTTTTGGAGACCACGAGTCACAGGGTTTTACAACCATCACCCCACGATACACCACTGTTATCTCTGGGTCCCAGGAATTTGACCGAAAGAGACTCTTCCTTTATATATGAAGAACCTTTTGACAAAATTGCGTATAATTGTATGTGTTCATGTAACATACCTAAGAGTATATAATGTGTTTTTGAATGCAACCAATTTTCATGAATGTAGTTGTGAATGTAGCTTGTATGCTTTTACAGTGTTAATCTGGCAAACCTTCTTCGCAGGGCAGGCTGAACATGTTTGGTCTCTTTATATGGTTAAATTAATCATAAATCTGAAAGACGTTATCAGAATAGGTGATGGACATAGCCTGTGTTACATCAAAATGTAACTCTTGGATTGTTTCCCCATCATAAGAATTGGACTGATCCTGTAGTTTC
>OMKK01011881.1:2002-19678 GCA_900302305.1 Polymixia japonica | reverse complement strand
TGCAGGCCAAAGAGGAGAACCCCACACCCTCCCACCCCCCACCTGTGACCAAATCAAACTTTAATTAGCACCTGTCTGTGGTACACCCTTTGTTGTTCTTGTTCCTCTTTCTTTCACCTCACTCTTTCACTTGTTTGCAACGTTTTTCTTGTTTTGACGATGTCGCATTGTCAAAGAATTGTTAAAACCACAGAATAATGATGGGTTTGTATTCGTGGCTAAATTCAGGCCAGAGAGAAATGGTAGTTATTTTCTCAACAACAAACACGACTCTTTGGAATAGCCCAAAGGAAGTTTTATGTAGAGAGCCTGAGGTAGTTTTTGTAATAGGAATACCAGTGAGTTGGGAAAACATACTTTAATCAAATGATACAAATGCGTGTTAGCAGAGGAAACGCAGTGTCCAGTGGCCTAATGTGGACTGTGTAATAAGATCACTGCCCAAGGCAGCTCTTTGGGATGCACTCCCTGCATTACCCCTCAGTGTTTACCTGGCCCGGGCTGCTGAGTAGTTTGGCATAACACATCCAGTTTGTCATGATCTAATATTTTGATTATCTTGTGAGATAATCACATACACATACAGGTACGTTCATTTATTGCTTGATTGTATGTGTTGGCATAACAATATTCTGCTGACCAGAAAAGTACTAAACTGTGAGAAATAACAGGCACATTTCAAAGGATACATACAGTTCAGTTTAGTTGCAGTCAGTTTACACATGGTCCAGTAACCATCAGTTAAAGCAATCCCTTCATGGTCTTTGATGTGGTTAGATGACTCCAATATCAGCAGGTTTGGTGTTGGCTATATTGGTGCAATTCTGATTAGAGGACTTGATCATTTGCCATTATGTGACCATGTGTTTTTATGTTTGTGATGTTAAAGCCCCTTAAACCACAATCGATGTAATGAGACAATAATCCTTCAGTACACCTTGACAGCCACCCATGGGCACCCCCCGCCAACTCGTACCCTTATACAATACCCTCTGACCAAGTCCTATTTGGAGGTTAGCACTTCTGCACCTGCTCCACAGGTCTCAACCTCGAACATGACCCCCAGGGCTTCCGCTCCCTAGACAAATTAACCTTAACCAGGCTACAACACTGAATTACACTATTATATATTTGTAATGTCACTGATTCAGTGAATCCCCTATAACACATTTAGATTTCACAGAACATATCTGAGAAAAAGCGGAAGCAGGAATAGCAGCGGGCAGCTGGACTCGTCATCAGATTCAACAGACACACGCAAACAAATGTTCAAACAAAAGTACAAACAGACAGACAAGCAATAGACAACAGGCGTACAAAAGAGCCTCTAACCTTTCCATTCTGGGGAAACGTGCCCTCAGAGATTAGCCAGATCTACAGACGGAAAAGGTCAACCAACACACAAGGTCAAGCCGACAGGGACCCGCTCTACTCTACATCAAAGACATGTCCCAGCGACTGTTTTGTTCCGTCTGCGCCTGGTTGGAAACAACAGCGCTAATCCCGGCGACCACTCCCTGTCCGTCTTATAGCGGGGTCAGAGATCAGCTAGATGTACAAATCTTTAAAAACAGACCCCATTGTAGTCGTTGATGCAACTTGCTAAATTTAAAATGCGGCCTTTGATGTCAGTGTCAGATGTGTGAGATGAGTAGAGACAAGAATGTCGGGGGAATTAACATTTGTTTTTAAATCCAAAGAATTGTAGGGTTTCTTCTTTGAAAGTAAATTAAACATCTATGGAAGTTGGGAGATGAAAGATTCGTCTTAGTCTTAAAAAAGAATGGTCTCCATAGTGAAAGCAACTTAAAAGTAAAACTGAATGAAATGCCGAAAATGTTTTCATTCCCATAAGCTTCTTAGATGGTACTTTAAGGTCACAGTTAAGTGCCTGATGGGAGAAACCATGTTATTACAAATGAACAGGGGAGAGTTTTGATGTATGAAAGCCAGCGCTTGACCACTTAACCTTCACCACAGTGAACCTTTTCCTCAATCCACCTTTAAACTTGAAAGAATTTTTTTATGGAAAGATACCATGGCAGATTTTGGAAATGAGATTATTTGACAATTCTGTGCAGCTGCCCACTGTCTAATCTCCTCATGACAGCTCTGAAATAAGGAGCCTCTTATCTTCTGTCATTCCCACTAAATCCCATGTGCCTCCTGCCATCTACCCCGACTCCTTTAAAACCTCCGCTCTCCCCTCAGAACCCTGAGATCATCTCACCGTTCTCATTCTGTGTGTGAGATCAGACCAGTGCCTGTGAGCGTGTGCTTTAAGCACGTTTACTTTGCAGAGGGGAAACCCACAGTAAAATGGTTGATAACATATATTTAAACGTTACCGTCTAGGTTAATTGTTGGGCAGAATCAGGAAACTGGAGCAGTTTGTGGTTTTTATTGGTCTACAGCAGTCAGAGTTTTGGGATTTTTTTTTTTTTTTTTTTTGGAGTGCATTAAAGGAATATTACAACTTTTCTGGAAATTTGCCCTTTAGATAACTCACCATTTATCACAGATATAATATTATACTATGACAATGTGGTAATTTGACTTTTTATTTGATTTTAACATATTACAGATAGCACCTTTAAAGTATAGGATGCAACTCTATAACTGAATGTTTTGCTATTTTTAATGACACTTGGCTCCGTCTGGTATGATTGTCCAGGAGATTGGTAAAATAAGTTAGGAAAAAATAAAAATAAAATCTTATGAAATAACTAACTTTCTAAATATAGGAGAAGAGTTAAGGATGTATGTAAAAATTCAACAGAAAATGCCTCAATCTACATTAAATAGTATTTTATTTTACAGTGAAAGATATGCATAGTTAAAACCAATGTGCAGATCAAAATGAAGAAAAAGAATACAATATATCAAGCAAAAGTATGAGTATGTCACAAAACAAAGAATAAAAAAGACTATATTTCCCAGTACACATACAATTATAAATGAAAGCAAGTTTTCCTCAACTGCAGCTGCTTGCCTTTGGGACCTTGAATTACAACAACTGAAACATTAACAAATTAAGGGTAGATATCAATTACAATTGTACACATACTTTTACAGAATGCCAAGTTGGCTTCAACTACTGCATATTCCTAATAATCTTTCAGAAATAACAAACAGCATTGAGTGCACAAATTCTGTCCATTTTAAATGTAAAATGAATTACATTGTCTACTGCCTCTCATGGAGATCCTTGAAGCAGTGTACAAGTAGTGATTAAGGTTCTTCTCAAAGAGCAGGTGAGATCTCTCCAGATATCGAGCACATTTCCCACGGTTCTCAGTGTGTTTTTTTTTTTATTCCACAACAGTTCTAATGCTACCTGAGGGAACTCCACTACACCAGGGTCATGACCTTCAGAGAGGCGGGTTGGAACCTACGGATCTTTTTCTTCAGGGCTCGGGAAGCTTTGATGCGGCAGGCCGGGGGCTCAGGGCGTGGCAGCTGCTGGAGGGGCACTCCACTGGCAGTGGGCCCTAGTGTAGCCTCAGCCCATACCAGACCCCCCTCCTCCTCGTAGCTGTCCACCTGGTCCCCCTCATCTAAGGACAGGCTGCTGTCGGAGTCGGAATAGGACTGGAAGCTCTGACTGGACTCACTATCCCCAAAGCGGTTGGTGGTGTTATCACTGAGCTCCCCCTCGCTGCTTTCAGCAATGGTGGAGTGAAACAGTGAGGCGCATTCAGCCGAGTACTCTGACTCACACCTGGTTGGGTAGTGGCTGGACATGGGGAAAGGAGCTGGAGGGTATCTTGCATTTAGACTGTTAAAAAAAGAGGAAGAGGACATAGAGGGCTGGAGGGCTGGAGGAGGTCCTATCCACTGGCCTGAATGTGGCCTGGCACTCTGGCCACTATGGGCCATCTGCCTGCTGCCTGCTGCCTGTATATGGAGCTCTCTTGACATCTGACGCTGAACATACGTGGCATGGAACATCTCCACATCAGATGGCCACTTGCCCGTCCCCTGCCTCTTCTTCCTCTGTTCTGTGGGCTGCTCATACTCCAGGGAGTGCGGTCTACGGCTTTTGCTGGACCTGGCGACCGCAGGGATGGCATGTGGCTTAGGATAGACCTTATGGGCATACATGAGTCCGGGGCCACAGAGGCTGGAGTCGGAGCCCGAATGTCCGCACTCCACTCCCACGTAGCCGGCCATTTTCTGGGTCATTTTTCCCTTTCCTGACCTTCTGAGTTCTCTCTCTCCCTTAGTTGCACTGCTGGCCTCTCTGGTCCTTTCGGTGGAGGAGTAGCCCTGCTGGTGCCTCGCTGCCCGCGCCTTGTCACCGTTCTTTCTCCGCAGCTTCACAGCCTTGGTCTTGCGGTCTGCCTGTCTCACCTTGACCCGCTGAGACCCAGCAGGGACAAATCTGGCATGGACAAAGTCAGGTGGGGCTGTGTGGTCTGCGTGCACAACAAAGCCTTGACTCTCTTCTGTGTTAGAGCTGTGGGGCATGACTGGCCTTTGCCTGAGGGCCTTCCTCTCAGGTACCCTCGTCTCTTGGACATCCACGTGTTTTTTTTCTGAAAGGGTTCTCGTTACACTCGCGTGATCGCCTTGGACCATGTCATTGTTTCTCGTGGCGGAGGTGATGACCTCACAGGGGCTGTACTCCCTCCTGGCAGCAGGATAGGAGTAGCGGTATGAAGCCTCTGGGGCTCTTGGTGATGGGTTGTGGTTTGCGTGATTCACTTGCTCCTGACTGGAATAAATTATGCACGGCCTCTCCCCGTCACTGCTTGGTGGGAGGATGTCTGTCGTCAGGGTAGGCGTAGGCAGCAGCTGAGACACCTGTACCTCAGACACCTCAGGACACATTGTTCCAATTTCAATAGTCTGCCTGTGTGTATGCCGAGTATCCCTCCCTGCCTCGCTCTGGATGTTGATCTTAGTCATGCTGCGCTGTAGAAGCTTGTCAATGTAACCCAGGTGCCTGGCCCCAGACACTGCCTGTGCCCTCTGGAGGGTGTCAGTACTGGGGACAGTGTCTTCTGGGGATCCTTGGCCCTCAAGGAGACCGGGGCTGGCTGGTTCCCCGCCTAGGGAGAAGATGGGGCTCTGGAGAGCCACGGCATGCAGGGGGCTGGGGTAGTGGTACACCTCAGTCCCGCTGCGTGACATCAGGCTGCTCTGGAACTTGTGGTCCATTGCGGAGGTCCTGAGATTGGGGCACATTGAAGATTTCTTCCCATCCACAGACTTGTAGCAGCCTGGTCCTAGATTCAACATCCTATCTAGATCGCCTGGTGAAAACATAAGGAAACACACAATCACTGCTCAATTCTGCAAGAATATCTACTTTAACAAGACATTCAATTTAGTATTGAGTCTTAGAATAAGCCTACAACTGTATGTCTAGGTTAGTCATGTCAGAGCATTAATGTCACGTGGGAAATCGATTTTGCCTCTGCTTAGAAAATTGCATTTTCCATGCAAAATACTTGGAAATGACCTAAATTAATATTTTCTGACTTGATTCATTGTGGGATGCCATTGTGCAACAACAGGATGCATGTATCAGCTCAAAAATATCAAAAATCAATCGTGGGTCATTTTCTGAAAACAAAGACTATATGAGACTAAATAACTTAAGTCAAGGTGGAAATGTTCGCTAAGAATTTAACAAATATCATGAAGTGACAAACAGCAGGCCAGTATGGATAAGATTTTCTCAATAACTACAGTTGCATGGTGCCCATTCTAACACCAATTTATAGGTGAGAGAACATCAGCCGAGATGCAAGACCGATAGGGCTGCTTACCTGTGGACACAGGTCTTGGTCGTGGTCGTTCGAAGCCTGCGGTGCCAGCCCGGATCCTGCTGCTGCCCAGGTGGAGGCCTGTGGCCCGCGGGGGGTTGGGCTGGGTGGCGCTCTCGTCAGCCGAGCGCCGGCGATACACATCGGCCTGTGACGGGGAGCTGAGGTTGTGAGATGTGGCGGGGCTGGTCGGAGGGAGGAGAAGGCTGGACTGTGAGGAGGAAGACAGGCACTCGCTGTACACAGAGGTGCAGGAATTGGACAGGGAGCAGGAGCCGCCATCGCTGAGCTCATAGAATCCTAGAGAGAGGATGAGAGATTACAATTGTGTTTTAGCCCCAGAAATGTAACTGCTGACAGGTCAGGAGGTTAAAAGGTGTAGGTGTGTCTATCTGCTGACCTGAGCTTGGCCTACTGTCGCTCTCCAGCTGCTCGGTGGAGGCCTTGCTCACATCCAGCTTCAGCTCGCTGATCTGTTGGTCCAGCTGTTGCAAGTGCGTCTTCAAGCCAACATCCTGCCTCCGAAGACGAGACTGTAAAACAGACATCATAAACACACATTTAGACTTCTAACACACTGGGGCACAAACTAAACACACAACAGGGAATCCGGCTTGGCTGAAGCCAGATTACTAGTATAAGTTTTAGCCAAATACAGCGGTATATGAAGAAAAGGACCTATATACAGTAAAACCTCACAGAAATCTCCAGTACAGTCCAAATGTGCGGGTTCAACAGAGCACTGCTACATATTATGTTCAGACGAACTCTGAAGTTTGGATAAAGGATGTTCTAATGTATACCCATTGGAAAAACAAAACAGATTGTGGGTGATTATTAACTCCAAGAGGACATGGGGGGAGCCTAGAAGAGGCAGTGATGGCTAACTAATTTCTCCCCCACAGAGAGGGCTTGGCCATTGTGTAAACTACTAGAGGATGAAGGGTTGGGGGGGTTGGGGTGGAGGACTGTTTGCCTTAGCAGCTAGGGCAGGGCAATACTGTTACAATAGTTCAGAGCTGTGGTTCGCAAAGTAGAGACTGGGGAACCACAAGCCTTGTTCAGGGAGTTGCAAAATGTTAGTGCAAAATGCTACAGTTACTAAAATAGAGCTCCACTACTCAGTCGGTTTCCCCCTGGTCTACGACAACTGACTGGCGTGCCTTTTCTTTGGATAGGTTGTGGTGAGTCAGGAAGGGCTATATTCTATATTGGTTCTGAAATCACATCTTGGTGTATTATTTAAATCTTGGATCAATCTGGAATCAATCACAACTTAATGTCAACAAGTCTTGTAAATGGTTTTATACAGAAGCCCACATGGAAAAAGTGTGTAATGGAAACTCAACACATCTAGCCATCACCTGCGCCCGGAGGCCTCCCAACATTACGTCCCAACATATCCTTTGTTTGTGTCTGTACATGTCTTATGGGAATGATTTGGTGAGGTGAAACATCTACGTTTGAAAAACACAGGGTGAATCTAAAGCCAATTGCTAATAGTGTATTTCCACTGGCATTAAAATAGTTAATGATTGGAGAAAGACCCCCCCACCACCACCCCACACACACAGAGCTTTTAGTCCCGTGGTTCTGCAATGAACCTTGATTTATGACATCTATACTGCTTCCCACCCCCAGCTGAGAGGAGAAAATCATTAGCAATTGTAAGGGTGGAATTGGAAAGGTGATGATTCTGTTCCTGGCTGAAGGAGAAGTCAGACGCTCAGAAGGATGATCAGTTCAGTCATTTATTTAACGAGCGCTCGGGTCATAACAACTGTGTTCCAGTACAGGTAGTAGATCAAATGACAAAGACAAGAAAGTAAGAGTTTCTTTTATACCTTGATGTAAACTACATCTGATTTCTCTCTTCTTCCCTGAACACGGCCTTTTCCATAGTTAGGTCCATAAATGTCCTAGACATAGAAAGGCCCACCACATAAGGTTCCTATACTTTCTGAAGCCTTCACATACCATTCTTTCTAATACAAAAAATGTTCTTGGCTACAGAACATAAGACCATCATGATCATATAAACCCTGGAAACTAATATCCTACACTATTATAAACCGGATATAAAGTCATTACAAAAACATAGCCTACTATCAGCAATGCTTGAAGACTGAATGCACATGCACATCAGCTGACTGCACATACGTAGACAATTAAACTGCAGCAACAGCAGCAGCAAAGCAAAGTTCATGTCTGATACATCATTACACACATAATTCCAATCAATGCAACCGACAGTCCTTATTTCAGACACATCAAAATCACGTCCTACCAATTGTTGCTTCAGCGCCGTCAGGGTCGCTTCCAGGCGTTGTTCCTCCGTTCCCATCTTGGGACCATCCATGCTCGTCTGGACGGGAGGAGGAGGCACCGGTTCTCCCTGTTCCATGCGCAGTGCCCAGTTCACCATGTCGCCCTGTTTCTCTCTCAGCAAACGCAGCTCCTGCAGCCCGGCCAGTGCAGCCTGCAGCCTTTCCCCGACCCTGCCGCGGTCGATGCCCGCCGCCGCTGCGCTCATCACCCCCGGAGCCGAAACCTTCCTACTCAGCATTTTGGAAAGCAGCGCATATCCAGAAACAGAAATTAAGTTAAAAATAACAACAGTCCTACTCTGTGTTTGCAGCCACGGAACAGGAGACTAGGTGGCTTAGTAGTTCCTCGCAGGAAAGCGCAGTCTAAAATGACCCGCAGCTGCAACCGACCTGTTTGTCTTACGCTACCTGTTAGTGTAGCACTGAAATAGATAGAGGAAGCCTAGTCCCGCCCCCCGGTCAAATGGTCGCTCTTCCTATTGGCTGGCCTCTGGGTCGTAATGAACATCTGTTGGCTACAAATCCCCTCCATTCAAATAGCTGAGCAAGCTGTATGGCTGCAGGACACGCCACGGCATGTACTACGGTTATCTGCTTAATAATATATAATATAATAATATTCCTGACCACTTGACCAGCTTTAGAATTGAGGAAAATTATAATTTTTTTTATAACATTCACGTTAAATTGGACACGTGGCATATGCGTGTCCACCACTTCTATAGTATACATTATATTTACATATAAAAGTATTACTTTATTCAAATAATCTTATTTAATAGACATAGACTTTAACATTGGAGATCATGATGTTTGAAAAGCCGACTCTCAGAGAAACTGATGGACCGGTCCATAGTCAGCCATTGATAGATGAATGGTGACCCCTTGTGCCAGCAAAGAAATCTACATTTCAATACAGCATAAACTTCGATCTACTTATGTGCAGCCCCAGTCAAATTGTAATTAATGGTGCCCAAAGGATGAAGTAAGTTTGATCGAGAGCCAAGCGTTTGGCATGGTAGCCCAAAGGTGAGCATTGGAATTTGATTGGGTGCCGTGCATGCTGGTTTCGTGGTAGACTAGTCTATATCAGCTGCCTACAAATGATTGTGTAAGACCAAGTTTAGCCTTAACAATTTGAAAACAAGAATAGGATTGTGGGGAAATTTGCAACACGTGAACATACTTGCCCTTAGATTTTCACAAACATTAGGCATTTTTTGTGTTGAGATATTTGTAGTGGTTCATTGTAGCATGTAGAAAGTGGGAGTTCTGTAATAGCTATGTCTGTGCAAGTGCCAAAGCAAGAGGATAGACACATGGGACATCCAGATACTGAGGTACAGCTAACTCACCTCTAAGAGTCTCTTTTTACACTGAATTACAAGTTTTCATTATTGCTTGACAGACTCATTTGTAAAAGTCAACAGTGCTTAAATCATCATTTGTCAAAAATACAAATTAGATATAGATTTGGTACGTGGTCAGAATGGCAACCTACTTCTAGGAGAGACGAGTGTATCCTGCTAGCGGATTATGCTTTTCTCTGCTCAGTTTATGCAGATATAATGGTGCTAGGATTTGTTTTTACATACTACATTTCATACTAGTTTACTCTTCTTTAAAGTACTTTAATATATTCCTATGTGTATTGCTGAGGGTCCGTGTTTTCATGTCTTTTTTTCTATTTTCCTTCAGTCCTGCGGATGTGTGGGCGATCCTATGCATGGCCAAAAGTCTTCCTGATGGGAGACACAGACATTGATCAGTGGGTAAGTAGACCTGCTCCTCAGTTATGTGTGCATGTACACATGGTGCTAGTGCATGTGTATATACGTACATGTGTGCATGTGTATATAGTATATGTGTGTGCATGTGTATATACGTACATATGTGTGCATGTGTATATAGTATATGTGTGTGCATGTGTATATACGTACATATGTGTGCATGTGTATATAGTTGTGTGCATGTGTATATACGTACATATGTGTGCATGTGTATATAGTGTGTGCATGTGTATATACGTACATATGTGTGCATGTGTATATAGTATATGTGTGTGCATGTGTATATACGTACACATGTGTGCATGTGTATATAGTATATGCGTGTGCATGTGTATATACGTACATATGTGTGCATGTGTATATAGTATATGTGTGTGCATGTGTATATACGTACACATGTGTGCATGTGTATATAGTATATGCGTGTGCATGTGTATATACGTACATACGTGTGCATGTGTATATACGTACACGTGTGCATGTGTATATAGTATATGCGTGTGCATGTGTATATACGTACATACGTGTGCATGTGTTGGCTAATAAAGATCACAGACACTGTGTTCAGTATCAGAAGCAGACAACTTAAATTATCCCCCACTAAAGCCAACGATTACATTGTCTGTAAATACTCTCACAGCAACTCATTAACATGCCTTTAAACTGCAGAAACAACAAAACACAATGATAGAAAACGTGTGTTCCTACTAACTTTGAGCCCGAATTGCCTCTATAGGCCATCATCATATTTTTACTTTTGTGAGAATGTAGACTAAAAGTCAAAGGCATATTCAACACAATCTACATTAACTGTACATTAAACCCTCCTTGTCAGATGAGAGACAGGTGTCAGTGAGACGTACATGAGTCATAGCTAAAAAAAAAAAAAGAGCTAAAGATCTGTTATTGTCTGCATTCCCGATCCCTCACAATGAATGAATCTTAATCATTCTGAGTTTACAAATCAAGTAAAGTGGAACCAGAAGTATCAAAATAGCCACAGTCTTAAGTCTAGTCCCCCTTAACAGAATGAATACAATACAGTCAAGGAATACAAGACGATCTTCTCTAGTGGTTTGTTGACTATTCAAAATGCTTCACTTTGTAACAGTGTTCCGTCCTGGTCACCACCCTGCTTGGGGACTCTTTCTATGCCAAGGAACTGTTAAACCAAAGGAGAATGCTTACCAGACTTAAAATGCACTCATATTTATTCTGTACATAAGGGGCCTGTTATCAAAAGGAAAAGGGACAGAGACGATAAATGATGTATATCACATGAGTGGACTTGCATGTTACGAGTTGTTTTATTCTGTAAACAGATTCACATTTAGGATAATTGGGACAAGAAGCACAATTTCTGCAGGGTAAGGTTTCTCCAGAGGGTGAAGGTGAAGTAGTGGATAGATGTGCAACAGCACAAACTAGTTTGTCCTTCAAGAGTTGGCATTTGAGAGACAAATAATAGGATAAATAATAGGATCAAAAAATAATAGGAACAGAAAAATTACAATAAAGTTTGTCATTGCTCAGAATGGTAGGCCAATGATTACTTATAACCCTTATAATACCACGACTCATTGAATGTGAACAGAAACATATGGTGGAAAGGCTTGAGTGTGTATCTCTGGTGCTAGATTGATGAGGGAAGATGAGGAAAGGTTTGTTTTGCCAGCAATAGCAAATGCTCTCTTTTCGTAACGCCCTTCTCTGAAGTTTCGCGCTTCTGCTACACAGATGAACCAAACAGTCAATTCACTATCATAAAGTGATAGGATATAGTTCACTTTTAATGTAACAGATGTTACATGTGACAGAACACCGTTAAGTCCATCTGTTCATTTTTGGCTGGACTAGGTTTTGACCTAGTCTTGTTTCCTTCTGCCTGGTTTCTTTTCTCTGGCCAGGAGCTCTGACCCGATGCCTGCACCAACCGTATTCCCAGAACTCTAAATATGCCACGGTTAAGCTGCCTGAGGTGGAGCTGCCCACGTTCCTCAAGAAGAAGTACGACCTCTCTGGCCTCCTGTTGGCTGAAGTGGTGGAGGTAAGCGTGCTCTTGTCGGCACAACTGTGACCACACAGCCGTTGTAAAAATTGTTTTCTTTACTTTTCAATGTAACGTTGTGGACGAGAGTGAAGTAAGGAATTTGTTGAAGGCCATCCTGAACATGGCTCAGTGGGCACTGACACATGAGACAGTGAGGTATTTCGTCTTGCAGCTGACTACATTTCTGGTCCCATAGCTCATATATTAAATAAATGTCTAATGGATGGTATATATCCTAGTAGCTGGAATGAGGGCAACATAATTCCCTTACCTAAAGATGGATGATTAACATTTACTGGGCAAAACAGCAGACCCATCACTATTCTCCCAGTACTCAGTAAACTGACAGAGAGAATAGTCCGTTCACAAATACAAGATTACTTTGACTGTAATGGTTTAAATACAAGATTTCAACACGCTTAGAGACACAACTACTCCACTTGTTTTGCCCTTACACAAATGACAGACGGCGGGTTAAAGGAGATGAATAACTCTAAAATGACAGGTGCAGTGTTACTGGATTTCAGCGTGGCATTTGATGTTACAGATCATGATCTTTTAATTGGTAAACTAAAACGCTACGGATTTAGATGAAGCGCCATCTCATTTATGAAGAGTTTTCTTTCATGCAGAACACAAAGGGTGTATTACAATGGCGGCATGTCTAACTGTAAAGGGCTAGATTGCGGCCTGCCGCAGGGTAGCTGTCTTGGACCACTCCTGTATTCCGTATTTACAAATGATCTGCCATCTGTTTTGCGAAAAGCGAGTATTCAAATGCACGCCGGCGATTCTACACTGTATTATGCAGCAAAATACTAGTTGAGAACTAGAAAAGGTTTTATCTTCTGAGTTAAATTTGGTCTTTGATTGGATAAAACTAAACAAGTTGGCACCAAACATCTCAAAGACCAAATCCATTATTCTGGGATCTAGTCATAAACTGTCATCTACACTGAGTCTGTACTTGTCTGGTGAACCTATACAACAGACAGATAAGGTTAAAGTACTGGGTGTAATAATAGATAGTCGACTGTCATGGGTAGAACACATTGACATGACTGTTAGGATGGGGAACGGCATCTCTATGGCAAGAAAATGGCTTCCTTACGTTCCTGCACTCATTCTAGGGCAAGTACCGGTAGTTAAATCTTTAATTTTAAACGTGTACTGAGGAAGCTGCAAATTGCCCAGACAGAGCTGCTAGACGAGTCTTACGTTGAGCGAACACAGACAGCATGCATCGTAAACTCTTATGGATACCGGTAGAGAAAAGGCTTGCCTTGAGCATTCTTCAGCAGAAGTATTTATTCCACTAAACCTGAGTTTTTACACAGTCAAATTATCAAATGTAGTAACTTTCACAGTCATTTCGTTAGAACAGCAGGTGATGGCCAAATCATGTTACCTCGCCCAAAATCCAATGCTTTAAAAAAAGACAGTCATTTATCGTGTCATCAATCACTGGAATAGCTGCCCCCTTTATACGTCAATCTAATAGCAAATCCTCATTCAAATACCATTTAAGAATGCATTACTTAAACAGCTGATCAATAGTCCAGTGTTGGTCATGTATAGCGTCTTGTTCTTGTTCCCTGGTCATCAACCTGAGACTAATTCGTCCTTACCCAACCTTCTCATTGCGTAAGCAGAGTCAGAAGTTAATATACATCGGAATGAATGTTTGAGAAAATGTGAACAACCACTTCTTCAATGTAACACAATTAGAGGTGCACATGTGATGAACATAACGTAACATAAATGTGATGTTGTATATGTATATGATGAATATGATATGTTAGATTTGGACCCCAGGAAAACTAGCTGGTGCCATGGGCCTCAGCTAATGGGGATCATTTTAAATTAATAAATCAATTAGGTAGTATGGGGCCCCTTGCCTAGAGGAGTTGCCAAACTCCACCTAAAATAATATGTTGTGGATTTGCACTTTATTGGATTTGCATTTTAAATTTTGCAATTAGTTAAAAATTAAAAAGTAATAAAAAAAAAAAAGTTAAAAATGAGTTAAACAATTAGTCAATTAAATGAGTTTGATGTAACTGGTAATTAGCCTCAGCAATTATCTCCATTTTCTAGGTTTTGTTAATTGTGTCCTAAGCCATTTGCTTAGTTGTGGTGCTGCTGGTTTCAGACAGCTGTTTGTTGTTATCTGTTTAAGTGCTACTCTAAACATTCTAAAGAGATACTTATCAGTTTGCTGAGAGAGCGACTGTGGTGTTCTACCAAGTAATAATTGCTCGGGCCCCAAAGGGAATGTGTACTGAAATATGGTGTCCATAGTTTCACATAGTTCAGTCCAGTATTCAGTCCAGCAAAACTGGACAGGAAAATAATATATGGCTGTGGTTGGCTTCTACCTCCCCACATCTTTGCCAACAACTTGGTGTACTTTGCTTGAATAACAGCTGTTTTAAAGAAACGTTGTTGAATTTTCCAAGAGTACTCTCTCCAAATTAATGAACTTGTGATTTTCCATGTATTATTACTTGTGTCCTTCCATATTTCTGATGATATAATTCAATTCAGTTCCTTCTCCCAACTGGTGATTGCTTTGATTGCCTGACTTCTAGACTTTGCTTACTATTATCAGGGTAATTCGTGTTAGGATGAACGGGATGGCATTGTTGTTGTCAGCGGACATTCTCAACTCACGCCACAGTAAACTACAGATTTATAAAAGTTTTATAAAGTTGAACAACTGCTCCACCTGTTGTTTTTCCGTGTCCTAGGTTCATCCCAGAGATCCAGGCTACGACCTGAAGGGGTGCAGAGGTCAACTACACATTGTTACGGAATGAGACTCCTGACAGGGTCTTGGATGACTTCCAGTTGGGAACTTCCACATCTGGGAAGCACCCGGCTCCCATCTTGGTAAGAGAACCCATAACTATAAATATTTCCTTCTACTTCTCATGTACCTCCTGTAGTTCTTAAATCTTAAATCTCCAAAGTCCATCTTGAAAATATTGAAAATATGTCAATAATATAAGGGCCATGTCATAATATTTGATCTCATCCATGAAATGCTAGATTTGGCAGAGATACCCCAGGAGACCTGTCCCCAGTCATCCAGCCTGTGGTGGACATCATCGACACAGCCAGGTCCAACTTGTTTGCCTCCATTCCAGACAAGCTCATGGTAGGTTAAATAGAAGGAGGGCTACTTCATAAATCTTTGTATTAACTCTATATTCAGAATGCCTTTTCTTCGTGGGAATAGAATGGGCTGTTGTGATACGTGTAGTAACGTATTAAAGAGACTGGCAACTAAAATCTGATCATTAAAGTATAAAAATCGCAACATCTGTATTGAACATTACTGCGAGTTGATTGCCAAGTTGTATAACTGTTTTTATGGAAGGTATCTGTTTTTCAACCAGGCCGATCTAGAGACGCCCAAAAGCCTGCCAGCTCCCCCACAGCTAGCGGAGAGTACTCTCCTCAAACTGTCTTTGATGTTGAGTTCCTGGGAGTGTATCCTATCAGGCGGTGATGTGGAGAAGTTCACGGTCTTGGCCAGCATGCTGTCACTGTCAAAACTAATGAGCCTAAAGTTAAACCCTCAAGAACCCAACTTCCTGGTCATCCTGAAGGTTGGAGAGGCCCATGGCTGCAGCTGAACCGAGAGGTAGAGACCACGGTCACAAGTGTGACAGAGACGGAGTGGCAGTGACATCATCCGCCAGTCACAGCCAATCAGCAGCTGTGGTGTCATTACCCAGGGACAGCACGTCTGTGACATCATCCCCAGAGTATTGTCGTAAGTGTTCTTCATGTGTGCTAATCGCTAATGCTAATGAATAGTGCGATAGACTGATATGAAGTTTATATTGACATTGTGAATGAATTCATACTGTTAAACCGTACACTTACCGACACAAACGCCACGGCACGCTTCAGTCACATATATTTACATTTCGTTCACAAAATCATCTTAATCCAACATGGGCCAGCGGCTGCCAAACTGCTTGCCCTGACCACGGGGTGGCCCAAGATACCGAAAGGGACACAGAGGGTTAACAGCACCAGCCAGTTTGAGACTTTTTTAAGAGAGGAAGAGTGAGTAGGGACCCAGAGAGGAAGAGGAGATGACAAGACAGCTGAAAAAAAAGTTTGTATAATCACAGAGCAGTATTTGAAAGTCAATTTAGTATACTTTATATCTGAATTGTCCAAATGTGGTAAATCCTACACATCTCGTACTCCGTGTAGACTAAAACAAAAGCGAAGGATTATTTGACCCTATCTGGTTGGACAGAATAGATTATAACAAAAGAGGGGAAAACACACCACCTGAGTTTGCTCCTCTCCTGGTCCGATAGTCGGGGTCAGAAGACGACAGGTAGAGGAGCAGGCTCCAGGCTGGACAACTCAGTCAGACTATCCATGAACTCACTGACCTGGCTGTCAAACTGACACATCAGATCTCTCTTCAGGTACTGAGCAAAAAGCAAGACAAAACATACTAACTGATAAACATGCACAAATATTATGAAATGAGAAAGTGGAAATACATTTTTTTGAACTATTGCATGGCTGTAGTATTCACTGGTATATCTGCTCTGTAAATTGAATAATGTAGTTAGCTAACAATGCATTTGCATTGTGCACTGGACTATAATTTCAAAAATCTGTTTCCAAATTACTACTTACGATCTCAGTTCTCATTTCATGTCCATTTATTGGTTTACAGATTTTTTTATATGCAGACTTTCGGCTCTTTGTATCCCTGAGTTGTTAAAGAGTTATACTGTATATGCCCAATGAGAGGCCTCTCAATTACTACCATATATTTCAATTAATTAACTTAAACTTAAATCCAAACGGAGTCTGTGGATTATTGGTTTGAGTTAAGATAGTGCACTCCATCTGTCATTTTGATAAATTCTTCAAGTGATAAGCTTCTTGTATAGCATTTTTTTTTTAATATTGGTGAAAATTAGATGGAGTGATTAAAGTAAATTTATGATAGTAATAAAAACCAGCAACACTAATTATAATATCACATATAGGCAAATTATGAGTGAATTACACTGTGAGTTAGACACGTAGGCGTATTGGGTTGTGTAATGAAATGATTACTGGAATAATAACAGCACCCATCAATAACTTAATCAAGACCCCATGTGGATGATCTGCGCATGCGTGCCTAACCAGAACTTCCAGAGAAACGGTTGCGACATTAGCTTATTTATGAAGTGATTTAGCCAACATTGAACTGCAATCAAATTAAATGTAATTACCTAACATGCATCTTCCACACATACAAAACTCACTAAAATAATAAGGCAAATTATAATGCAGTTTCAGCACATTAAAACACCTGATTAACTCAACTGCGTTGTATTAATTTACACACACACGGTGATTCAAACGATTGTCCAGCAACCGCAATCAACTGTAACGCTAACGTTACGTAGAAATATAGGCTACTTGTCCTTAATGCAATACTAACTAACCTGAGAGGGGGATGGTTAATTACTGGGGAGCTGGACCGTTTGATGCATAGCTGAAATAGGGGATGCGGCATTGGCCTTTTTTACAATCGGAATCAATGAGCTTCTGCATCCAGTATAGTCCCTAGACCCAAGACAGTCAAATCATACACATCATTTTATGAGGCTGAAGACTGTTGCAAACCAGGGCATAACTGACTGATTGCAGACTAAAGCATTCTGCTATTGGAACCATAATACAAATAATACAATAATACA
>OMKK01011870.1:3002-13889 GCA_900302305.1 Polymixia japonica | reverse complement strand
ATGACCCAGCGCTCTACGTGCGGCTGTAGGAGGAGCTCCCTATCCTGGTGTTGGAGATGACCCAGCGCTGTACGTGCGGCTGTAGGAGGAGCTCCCTATCCTGGTGTTGGAGATGACCCAGCGCTGTACGTGCGGCTGTAGGAGGAGCTCCCTATCCTGGTGTTGGAGATGACCCAGCACTGTACGTGCGGCTGTAGGAGGAGCTCCCTATCCTGGTGTTGGAGATGACCCAGCGCCGTACGTGCGGCTGTAGGAGGAGCTCCCTATCCTGGTGTTGGAGATGACCCAGCGCTGTACGTGCGGCTGTAGGAGGAGCTCCCTATCCTGGTGTTGGAGATGACCCAGCGCTGTACGTGCGGCTGTAGGAGGAGCTCCCTATCCTGGTGTTGGAGATGACCCAGCACTGTACGTGGCTGCAGAACCTGGCAGTGGTCCTCAAGACAGAGCTTGCAAGATGTGGTAAGTTGAAGGAAAGTTTTGGCTATCCCATTAAAAGTATAATGCATTGAATGAGATGGTGATGTCTGAAGGCCAGTCTCAGTATACATTAAGTTAGTTGTGTTTTCTGTCCATTTCAACTGTACTACAGCAGTATAAGACTGCAGGTCCACGGGCCTCTGCCCTCCTAGATGTGCATGAGGAAGAGGAAGGTGATCGCATGGGCCTGAGCCCTCCAGACGCCAGCGATGAGGAAGAGGCATGGGTTTGGTCCAGGGAGGTTTGGTCGCGTGGCCTTGAAGTCTTCATACATCCACGATGGTTTGTGTGGGTGCATGACGTCAGGTTGCCATAGCGATCATCAACTGTCCGGCATAACGGGACATCCTGCCTGCTGTTTGACGCAGCCGTAAGCGTGACCTGAAACAATAAAATTAACATCTATGGTTTAATCATCAAAGAGAATCTGGTGTTTTAGTGTCACATATTATGTTGAATTAAAATCAATCAGCACTATTTTTGAATCATCTGTCGTGACAAAATTGACATACAGTACTTGCACTTGTAACTACATTTAAAATCAATACTATCTATCAATTTTAGTCGTTATCATATTATATTATACAAGCATTTGGCAATAATACCTGGATGCATATTTTTTTAATGCATTAAATGGATTAAATCCTCAGGAAACACATTGCTACTACTGTAGTACTTTTAGACCATTCAGCACAAAACCTCTGTGTAAATCTGCTCACGTTTGCAGGCCCATCACTTTTAAAATCAGGTTGTCAATGTGTTTGGCTTTGAAGAACATCTTTAAATGAAAAATCAATGCACCTTTGAGTTAGTTGAAATGTACCCACCATAGTCCTGCCTACAACCTGGAGTTCAGTACACTGTATTGTATTGTTAGTGTCATTCAGCTGTTAAAGACCACATTTGAATGACAACACAATCATGTATCAAGACTAGCAGCACATTCTAGTGTGAAGTCCATGAATGTTTTGGCTGCCAGGACTTGGCCCACTCCTTCGTACTGACAAGAGAAAAAAAGGAAAATATCAATAAACCGTTCTGTTTATTGGTCAAACTTCACGTATAAAACATACTGTATATACCTACTTTATTGTGGTTCTAATCTATAAAGGCCTTCCTTTGGGTTCCTTGAGTTACAACTCAAGCTCAATCTTTGCACAGTTTTGTTCTTGAGCAATGCCACACTTCTAATTAATGTTATAATAATCTAAGATCTAATTGTAACAGTGCAAAATTGTGTATAACACAAATAAGAAAGGGTGTGATGAACCAACTTGATAGGAAATCTAGATGACAAGTCTGTTTGATGGAAGAAATACTGGTAAACGTTGCCATAGCAGCAGTGTTGTGTGGTCTGGAAGTTGATTATTGCAAAGATGGTGCAAAATAATATGGTATAATATATAATACTAGGAAAAAGACAGACTGTATTGATATGTGAGATGGAACAGAAAGAAGCACTTTAACACAAACAATTAAACACATACCAAACTGGCAAGTCTGCCTCTGTACGAGGTCGTCTGTTTTGCCCTATCAAGGAAAGGAACCATGAATTCAGTAGTAAGATAACTAGTTCAGTGTTCAGCCTATGAGTTTGATAGACAAAATGCATTGATGTTATTATTCCCAATATTTATGCAAATGACTTGTATACATGAGTAAATTACATTTACAGTATGTACTTATTATGCATGCTTTACATTAGCAATCAGCAAGATCTTAATTGCTACAGCTAAACCCCGCATGTGTTTTTTACTCAGCCTGTCAAACCTTTCTGACTCTTTCCTGCATGTATCTCTTTATTTCACAGGCATCGTGGTCGTAGCAGCAACCTGTAAATATAACAAACTAAATATAAATATAAAAATATAAAAAAATGTTTAACAAATATAAACATTAATAACTGTTAATAACTGTAATAATTAATAAACAATAGAACTGTGATGAATAACCAGGAGAATGATTTACTATTCCAACAGGCTGATGGAGGTGTGAGTTCAGTTTAAAAAAAAAGATAAAATTAAGACCAATATATATACACAAATAAACAAACATGAAAAGAGGTTAGCATTTGAGCAGCTGATTAGTAATTACTAATTGTATTTTACTATTGTAATTTGTAGAATTACAATAGAATAGAATTGCTACAAATTATATTATGCTACAAATGTATAAACCTCTTCAGTCTCGGTCCCAGTGGCATAATGTGTCCAGCCTGTGCGAGTTTGAAAAGTGTTGCTCTGGGTAACTGCAAATGGCAACAGGATCATAAAAGCAGTAGTTCCATAATGAACATGAATGTGGTAGACAAATAACAAAGCAATTAGTATTTAGGTAAACAAAGCTGGGGATGCGTGTAATTTATAAGTCAAAAATTGTACCTTGATACACATACTCATGGATAGCGCCCATTTTTTAAGGGCCTCCTTCGCATGTGTGGCTAAGTTTCAGCGAGGTATGAAAACCTGCACCTTGTGCTCCTTTTTGGCCGGTTTAACCAGAAGAAGGACGGGTTTATAACCAGCTGCTTGAAGTTTCTCAAGCTGCAATGACATTACAGTATGTTAATGTATTGTCTGTAATAAAAGAAGCCTGCAACTGTTCAAAGCAGTAGTGATTATAACAGAACTAGTCTAAATGTCTGTTATCTGGGATAAACTGTGGGTTTTGTTGCGTGAAGACACCCGGTCTTTATGAGGCACGGCTTCACCTGCTCCTCCATGATGCAGTGGCTGCACATTTTCTTAGCATAGGGAACAATGCCCTTATAAAAAGGACTTGTCTTATTGTTGCTTCCCCCAGACATTACAAACAACAACAGACTAACAGACAGAAACAGACAGACACAGATACACAGATTTGTCTTTTTTCAAAGATACACAGACAGACAGATTAGATAGATAGATAGATAGATAGATAGATAGATAGATAGATAGATAGATAGATAGATAGATATTTATTTATTTATTTGTACAGTTTAAAATATACAAAAATAACAAAGATAACAAGTAACACAACAGTGCAGGAAGAGGCAAAAAAACCCAGTGGGCTTATCCGAGGCCTCCACCTAAGTATTAAAATTTGACAATATTATGAATTACACAAACTTAACACACAAGAATGATAAACTGTGAATGTGTGTAAGTTCTGAGGGATTATATTGACAATGACTCCAGAGATAATAACAAAAAACAAAAACAAAAACAAACAAAAAAGTCTGTAAATAATTAAAAACATGTACACATAAAAAACATGAAAAGAACTATTTCAAAACAGCAATTAAATGATCCTTTAAACATCTTTTGTAACAATTTGTCGCGGAACATTTTTTTAACAGGTGAGAAAAACGGTTCCATAATTTGGTTCCTCTGTATCTAAATGAAAATTAAATGAGCTTCTGAACAGGTTTCTTTGTGATAGTGGCCTACCTGTTGATGGTGTGGTCCTGGGAGGTAAGGATGCCAGAGATGTCTTCAGGCTCAGTAGGGTCAGAGGATGGAGGCGGAGGCTCGGAGGTGGAGGCCGACTCCTGGTCCTGAGTAATAGAAGCTTCTGGAAGTTGGTTTTCTAGGTCTGGCTCAGGGTTTGGCTCAGGTTGTGGCACAAGTTCTGGCATGCCCGCCTCTGGCTCCAGCATCACCTCTGCAACCGGCTCCTCCACTTCCAAGGCCTGACGAATAACCAGGGTGATATTGAGCTGTCGGTGCAATATTTAACTTTAAAGAGTTGGTCCGTTAGCCAGGGCAGGGCAGGGGGGGCTAACCAAAACCCTCTCAATGCTTCACATGTTCCAGGAAAGATCGATTAAACAAATAGGCTAGAACAATGCATATGATTGCATAACACAGTCTGAATCTGTTTACTACTGGAGAGACAGCCACACTGTAAAGCTTTTAAAGATCCCCAATCGGATCTTTGGCATCATCGCTCACATAAATGAAGCCCTTGTCTTTTGCCAAAAGTATCGTCCTGTCAAGGACAGCATCCATTTGTAGCATGAGGTTAAGTCTTTTGGAATAGTGTTGGAGAAGTGTTAGGTTAACACAACAATGCTTAATGCTCTTGATGGACCATGAACTAATCACCACTGTACCTCTGCATCTTGTTCCTTTTCGTCAAGTCTCTGTGTTGCTGGTTCTTCCTCAGCCTGACCATCACCGCCCACTTTCTGCTGTTCATCCTCAGGTGGAGACTGGGTATGTGAAACCCAACTCTCCTCAAGCTGGAGAAAAACAAAAGCGTTCATAGATACCACGGGCAACACGAAGAGGACGGTTTAGTTTCACAATTTGCAACTTCCCACAAATCTGCACTAGCCGTGCATGTCTGCTGGTCCACACATCCAGATCCCACCACCAAGTACAGTGGAAAATGTCTAGGCTTTCTATGAACTCATTGCTGTTAATTGATCGCTGGTATTTTGATGTGCATTTGGCATGGAGGCAGGGCTGTAGTTGAATGCTCTTATGAAAACATAATGAGGTATAAGATGGCATGAGTGAGCCAGGCATACAGGGGCCTGCGATAGGCCTGCATTGTGAAGCTGTTACACTGCTAGCATTACCTCGTGATGGTGTGTCTTGTCCCCTGGCTCTTCCTCCGAACCGATGTCCTGTGTGGGCGGGGGCCTCTGGGCCTCTGGGTGCTGCTTTGTGCAGCCAACATGACAACTAGGGTGCCTATTGGACAGAGAGACAGGAACAGTCAGAGTCACAAATAGAAGCACTCTGCTCATTTGTCTGAATATGGGTCATCTGATAAGGCATCAAGGAATATCCTCCTGGCATCTGGGATTTAGGCTTAGATTGGAAGGATAAGAATATTCAAAAGGTGTTCAGTCAAGCAAGCGAAGCATTCAACTTGAATGCATGGAGACACAAACAGGGGAAAGTTACTAGCCAATGTCACAGCATGATGTTATGAGAAAGACCAGGTGGCCTGGACACTGACAGGGACAGTTTATCTTATCTGTATGCAGAGTCATGCAGTGTTCCAAGTCAAGATACACTACCCCGAAACAGAGCTATCTGGCCCGGCCTGCCTGGGATGCCAGCACAAAGAAAATAACAGTTCAAATAGCTGACTACTTGTGTTCTGGAAGAGAAGTGGGTTTATAGGTACCTGCTAACACAGCTTTATGAACCTTTTGTGTAATGTTTGAAAAATATTGTCGCCAGGTTATTGAAGAAAATCGGGAGCTTAAAAACATTATAAATTCACTAATATTCACTACTATTGCTTGCTGTCTAACTTGTATGAAGTGATTTTGTATGGCTATATGTAAAGCCTCTCCTTTCCTTACGAACACAACAGTGTCAAAGCGACCCTGTTCACCTCTGGAAGGAAAGCAACAATAATGAGCAGGGACTAGCTAAGGATAGGCTAGCTAGGGATCAGCAAGACTTTAAGTAGTCACAATTTCACAACAATGTCACGTTTCTAAGGAGAAAAAGACCCTTGTGCTCCAGTTTCAAAGGCCACAATCCAACAGCAACTAGACCTTGTCAACAAGGCCATTATCTACAGTAGATTCTATTAAGAATTTCAGATTAAGTGGTCTATTGGCCACTTGGCTGGATGGTGCAATGCATCTGACTAATGCAAGACTGGTCATAAACACTGAATTAAAAACAGAGTTTGTCTGGTAATTGAAAGCCAGCAGCCATAATGTAAACCTCAAAAGAGCATGGGTTTTAAGGCATGACTTGCATGAATAATTAAATAAATAGCTATGAACAAAGGGCTACAGTAGCAGACTGCTAACATAGGTACACATCTTTTTTTGTTGTTACAAATGTGGAACACTTCAAAGTTATTATTCATCATGAAATTGATATTCTGTGTCTGTGCCAATGTACCATCAGCTACAGAGTTACTGTTCAAATGGGATTTAAAAGCAGGATGTGTTTTTATATGATCACAGGCACAGTCTAATACTTTAGAACATCTTTGGCCGGTCGATATCCCCTCAAAACATGAATGAGATGGTATTAACTAACACACTGCAGATTCCGTGTTGCCTGACTTCATGTCATGTTCCCAAACAAAAATAATGAAGTCCCAGTTGAATTCAGGGGGTGGGACTCCCACTCATACCAGAGCTCCTCCTCCTAGGTAGGGAGCTTGCTGGATATCAATGAGTGGGCAGCCTGCTATGCAACCGGACGAAAGTGATAAACATGCGTCATATCAATACAGTTCAAAGATCAAGTGCATCCGTACACATGAGACACACTCCTGCAGCTGATGGTCAGATCATTCATAAGGTGTGGTTAGAAACAGAGGGGGTTTGTGGCTAACCTTTTCTGTATTAGGGCAGGACAGTCCAATGAGCCCAGTATTTTGAAAGACATATATACATGATATAGCATATCAACAAACCACTAGATTGGGATTATCACTATACAGTTTGGCTCTACCCACACAACAACGAAAGTATCTCTCCGCACACCAAAAATCTTTGAACCCAATCCATTACTTTTATATCTATGTTTCCTCAGCAGCAGCATTGGAGAGTTTCTAGCCTTTGTCACATTTACTCATCAACATACAACGTGTAGTTTGGCTACATTCCAATGGCTATAATCCAATAGAACACGCTTACATTTTAATTGACTGTACTTTGCATTCTGATTTTCACTGGCCAACAATTAAGTCACAAGTTGATGCTTGACTCAGAGCTAAAGCAATGATGACGAACGTAGGCCAGGTCAACATCATCCTTAAACTGGACCCTTTGCTGTGGAGTTATCAGATGTACTGAGACCTTTACAACAAAACACCTTTCAAGATGATTGACAGTGAAAGGTCTGTAATCCTGTCGAGAGCTGAAGAGCAAATCTGTGTAACGACAGCTGGTCTTAAACTCTATGACAGCTGATCACGGGAAGATCCAGGCAGCCGTAGTCCACGTTGTGTGGACCATCTTATAACTGTGCTGATCAACGTTAGGTTATAGCACTAATTATAATTATACTTTCCGGAACCGGCTAGCTCCTTCAGTTTACACACGAAATCATGGCACCTGAGCAAACCCATTCTATCAAATCAATCTACTGCAATGCAACACACTGAATAGTATGAACTTGGTCAGTCTTTAATGGGTTAATTAGCACCATTTGTTTGTTTACTGTGTTGTAGCTAGCTAGCTGAAGCTAACGTTAGCAACACAGAGCAGAAGTCAGCCAGGTGCCACATCACAGCATAGTAACATAAGATAACTAGCTCATGTTTTAGCTGATGTTAACATTAGGTTGTGAACTAATGCTGGAATAAAATTTTAAGTTAGCTAAGAAAATAAGCGTTAGGTTCATTAAATGAAATCAGTTTAACGCTGTTAACAACTTACCGACAGACTAGAGATACAAACAGCCACACTGACACAACTCTCCACATCAGTGTCATCATCATCTTCATCCTCCCGCCGGGACCGACATCATCAACGTAGTGGGGGAAAATGTCCTTATTGTAGTTACAGCTGGTTCTCTCGTAGCCTTCTAGTTGTGTAGCTAGCTTAGCCCGGTTTATTTGCCCCTAACGTGTTCCGGCTAGCTCACTGTGTCACAAGTAAAGAAGTGTGATGCTAGTTGTCAAACAGCGTCAACCTGCTACCGACGGTCAGCGAGTCCTGACCAATGACGAGGCAGCAAAGCTGTTACGCAGCTTACAGTAAAGATGGCTCTCGCCACTCCAGCCTATGGAAACCCTCGCCCGCTGTGGTGTAACCTAAAATGGTTACGGTCCTGACTAATCATTTAGCAGGGTAGCCCTACTATTTACAGCATGATATAATATCACGGTAATATCATGATAACGTGATAATACATGCAGCAAAATATTTATGCAAGAATTAATTACTGACATCATACGGTACCATATGTATGTGTGAAAAGCAACATCTGCTAAACAAAAGTGTTTTGTTTTTTTACTAATTTAAAGACGTGTCTGTGTCTCATACCGCTACCAACAGCTTTCTAAGATCTTAAACATTACGCTGTTTGGTTACATCAAATAATCCATTTGAACAAAAAAGGCATTGGACCGAAAATGAGAGCAGAAAAGAAGCGGTCTAGTGTTCTTAACGGGATTTTAAGAGAAGACGGAAGTATTCGAAGTGGACTATCTCTCTTCTGCGGATTCCGCTCTGTTTACACTGAGTTTGTATAGGAAGGGCGCGTTTTGTAGCTTCTGCTTGCCCGCATGGGCGGAGCTTCCAGCATGGCGCGTTCCCTCAGACATCAAAATAAAAATTAAAACAAATAATGCGAGCAACAAATATGTTGCCGATTGTTAAATATGAACAATAGAACATTAATCCTAAAATGTATAGGGTTTGACAATAGTATGGAGACGTGCAACATCTAAAATCTGAATGACTCTGAACAGTATCTTTTGTAGAGTTCAGCCAACATGGTAACAATTAACGCGTCCACTCAAGTCAGAACGTTATGGTTTGTTAGCGCTATCTTCTGGCCAAAGAGATGTAATAGTCTCTCACAAATTACCCATCCACGATGCACGTAGCTTAGGTAAACACACAGTAGCTTTGGCATCATGTTACTTGTTAAAATTATCTTAATTTTGGTGCATGTCAAAAAGGGATTTTAGTAATGCGTATATTAACATTGCTCATATACCCGGTTGTTGAGACATTCATTAATCCACTGACAAAAAAGAAGTTATGAGGAAGAAGTTTATTGAGGAGAGATACAGAGACACAGAAAATAAACAACTGATGCAATTCCCCAGTTTAACGTTATGCCCTCTGCTAGACAGTGTCATCTCACAACTACAGGAAACATTTTGTTGTTTTTCTGGATCTTTTCATCGTATGATTCTCTTTCTACAATTAGCTTTGGCAATACAGAATTGTAATTCATGCCAGTAAGGCAGTCTAAATTAGTGAGAAGAGAGCATTTAGTGAATAGAGACACAGAACAATTAAAGCGCTAGGATCCTTAATGAGGTCATTATAGTTAACAGGTACAGTACCTCCTTATCATTACCTATATACATCAGAACACAGTTTCAATAGAAGACAGACCCACATACACAATAACAAACTGACAGAGAGCACTTGAACATTGAAAATAGCACCTTAAGCTTTGAAACAGATGCTGACTGCCTGGTTGAAAAGGTTGTGAGAGGAGATCAGGGAGCAGAGGGAGGGAAAGTGCTTGTTTTGTGATGTGCATGGAGTGACATGATTCCAACCTGAGGAAAGGGCTAAATGGAAATGTAGCAATGGTCATTTTTTTCACTCGTAGAGGGACTTGCATTTTGCCATATTGATTAGCATTAATCAACATCTTTTTTTTTTCCAAGTGGCAAGTTACAATCCCATCCATCTCACCAGTCAGCATCTGAATTGGAGCTTAAGGCTGCAAGGGTCGCAACTTGACCATTGATACAGCACAAGTGGACACCTATGACATGGTTAAATGCATTATTGAGACTATTTCCATATAGAATACTGAAGGTGCTCCCCAGCCTTGCTATGTGTGCATGGCTGCTACTACAACACAGGAACAACTCACAAAAGTCAACCATTAAATTACCCAGAGGGTCGATGATTCATTATTAACAGCTTTGACCATGAAAACAAATACAACTGAAACGCCAACCAACGTGCAGACAGACAGTACATGCACACGTGTCCTTACGCAGTCATACCCACATATACCCACACACTGTTCACACAAACACACACACACACACAAACAAACACACACACTAAGATATAACTTCTGTTCCTAAGAGAACATCAAGCCGATAATAAACACATTGGGGGCATTGTACAATAAATAATACAATACTAAAACAAACTATGCCTACATATAGGCAAATTAGTCCCTCCCCCCATACACATACACGCAAACTCACATACAAACACGCATACGAACAGCACACACACGCACGCACAACACACATACACCCTACATACACACACTCACATGCAATAAAAGCAGCTTATGTGCCATGCTGCATTTTGGAATGAGGAGGGCAGTGCCACTGCTGAGCATATTTTCATGTGTAAGCAGCAAGTGGTTAACTTGGTGACAGGTGAGGAAGGAGGTTCCAGGACTAAAAGTGGGTAGTGGATTTGCTAAGCAAACCTGGACGACAGGCGAGCAACAAGCGCACATACACATACACCACAAGACAAATACCATACTGTACATAGATATATGGACATCGTCACCTGGCAGAAAGTCAAGGGTCATGGGCCGAAGTACACAGTGTCTGCACTAGGGAGAGACCAGGATAGCACAGCCATGGCTAAGAGAGAAGGAATGAGCTGGATTTGGGCTGGATGAGGGAGAGGGCAAGGGCAGAAGGGAGGCCTGAGCCCACAAGACATGGAGAACCCCCTGGGATGGTTACGGCGGGGCCTGTCTTGTCGGGGAGGGC